>OU696572.1:1555000-1845000 GCA_916048095.2 Sacculina carcini
TTTGCCAGAGCAATTAACAATCAACAGAAAAAGTAATCAAATAAATCAGGTATAAGCTAATTTCATTCACAAAATGGTGATTTTTTCAATCCGACTGGAATTTTCAATGTCACCTTCTAGCCCCTTGCTATATCCGCCACTGACACGCCACAGACTAGTACGTCACCACTGATGCACAGACACAGCCAAATTTTTGACAATAATTTCCGGTGTTTATATTGTTTATACTACTAGCACGACACAAACACAGACACTCACGTATACACCCAGACATACACACACTCTCACGTATATACGCAGACATGCACATTGACGCAAATACAGACAAAACACACGCACACAGACATACACATACGTACATACATACTAGCTAGTAAACATGAGATCATATATTGGCTACGGGTACAGTATAATCGTTGAAGTCCTACTTATGAACGTGTTTGTTTTGAAATCCTCAAAACGCTTTTTATTTTCATCTAAAATATGCTAAAATATTGTCGACCAATGTTTTAATAATCTTGTTTTTATTTTGCTTGTATTCAGGAAGCGATTCCAGTGACGAAAGGCCTGGACAAAGGTTGGATATGATTTCAATTATCAACAGTCAATAATCAATTGTACTAAATACAAATTAAATCAAGCTAGCAATAATTAATACCGACATTCATGGTGTAAAACTCTGAAGCTAACTCCACTTTTTTTGCTTTATACCTAGACCAAATGTAATTGGATCATATATATTATAGATTGTTCAGCAAAAGTAGTGCATAGATTAGATGCATAGATATATGGATATACAGATATATAGATAGATATATACATAGATATATAGATAGATTAAGATGCATTAAAATCACAAATTTGCATCAGAATATGTATTTTTATATATTCTTACTTACACATTCCACGTTCTGGCCGTAGGCTGTTACGCCTTTATAAGTTCCGTCAAATAAATATTCACAAAATTATTCCCTAATAAGATATTGACTAAAATATTATAAGACAATATTTTCACACGCACTCACACGCACACACACACACATTATCTCTAACATAATATTTAAGCGTATCTGTATGTGCGTGTGTGTGTATGTGTGTGTTTGCCTGACTTTTCTCCGATGACCTGTGATGACCTTATTTACCTCCAACTGACCCAGGTCAGCTGCGGTTGACCTGTATGTATGTATGTGTGTGTGTGTGTATGTATGTGTGTGTGTGTGTGTTGGCGAGTCAGTGAGGCAGTGTTTGTTGAGGAACTGAGGCATTTGAGGTGTTGTAACGGAGACAGTGTCGCCTTGCAGGCACAAGTGAACACCTCAGTACTTGGCAACCCAGTCAGTCCCACAGTCAGCTGGCACAAAGACGGCCAGGTGAGATGCCAAATGCTTGAGAGAATGCACAAATCAGAGAGAATAATATGATCAAATCATGGTATTAAATATGAAACAAGTAGATGTAATTTTAATGTTTGTAGATTATTTTTTACAAATTTTTATACTTACATAATATTTACAGAACAAATTTACAGAATAATAATAAATAAATACTCTGTAATAGCGTTTTTAATTGACTATTTTATATTGGTTTTTTTATTACTGTAAAAATTGTCTTTACAAGCTAATTTGCATGTATGTGTGTGATTGTGTGTATGTTGTGTGTCAAATGCGTGCATCTCGTTCTTATATAATATGTGCAAAAAATGTGGTATGTTGAATTCATGACGTTAGCACCTTGGCATGAAAAGTGTTTCCTTATTTTGACTAGTTCATATATTTGCATATATAAAGATAATGTATCATACACTCGGTACTAAAAAATTATGTCGAAAAGCAGCAATACAAACTAAAACATAAGAATAAATCTCCATAAATCAATTAAAATGTGTTAAAATCACCGTCATCTGCGTGAAAACACAAAAATATTTACCTTAGCTGTACCTGTCGCTGTGTTCAGCTGTTGGAGACGAGCAGCGACGAACAGGCGACATACTCGGCGCGCTATTGTCCAGCCAGTGGCGTGGTCAGTTTGCGCATTGCTCGGGTTTTGGCTGGCGATCAGGGACAGTATGTGTGTTCAGTGTCGTTCGGCCCTCCTTCTAACTCCGCCTCTGCTGAGACGCACGCCTGCCTCATAGTTGATGGTCAGTCAAATTGGCAGGGGAATAACTAGGAGGCGGATGATGTAACTTCGAAGAAGAATGCTTCTTTTCAATTTCTAAATTATTCCCCACTTCTTAATGAGCCATCTTTTCATTTTCTTCACAACAGCGCTGATAAATCCAATACATTCATATATTCCACTGAATTAAATGTCAGGAAGTTACTAGAAACGGAAATAAATCAATTCGGATTGATAATAACACACAATTTGTCCTTCTGTCTTACCGTTAATTTCTCACTTGGCAGCCATACATTCTCCACCAGTTGGGAATTTTCCCACGGGTCATTGGTATATTTAGTGGATTCGAGTTTTCCAATGTTTCCGCTTTCATATTCGGAAAATTTGCTGTTTTTCTACCATCTAAATCTGTGGAGTATCTAGTATTGGGCATTTTCAAATGCGATTTCCAATAAGACAAAATTTCACTCCTAAGGCTGACTAGTTTTAGAGAAATGCATAAATATTATTGTCTCTTAATGACAGCAAAAATTATTTCCAGCTTCCTATCTTTCCACATGCAAATTATAATCACAATAATACACGAACTTCAACGTAACTTTGTATTGATTTCAAATTGAATATGCGCATTTGAAGAGCGATTTGCATACAACTCCACGATTCTCCACATGAGGATGTTGCACAACTTCCTTGCAACATTGCACTCATCTCTTTCATCTCTGCACGTTCCACACTGTGGCAGTCATTCGAGCTGAATTAATGGCAGGTCATTGAACTCATCGCTCAATTAACTCGTCATCAAAAACAAGCAATTTCGCTCAATCAGCCATTTGTTTGGCGACGGTTTTTAGAACTCTCATATTCCATTCATAAGTTTGTATCTGCATGTAGGTATGTGTGTGTATGCATGTCTGTGTGTATGTATGTTTGTATGTGTGTATGTGCGTGCGCATATATGTGTGTATATGTGCACACATATATGTACACACAAATCGCCATATATGTGTGTGTATGTGTACGTGTATGTGTGTGTGTGTGTGTGTGTATGTGTGTATTTATATATATCTGGGAGTATGTGTGATTGAACGTCAATTAAAGGTGATATACGCTCATGGTGTATGTGTGTATGTGTGTGTGTATGTGTGTATGTGTGTGTGTGTGTATGTGTGTGTGTTGCGATATCTAGCACACGAGTGAATCAAATGTATGCGTGTATGTGTGTGTGTGTGTATGTGTTATTCACTCATCAGTGGAACAGCACTAATTGGAACCACGCCGCGTACGTGTGTTTGTATGTGTGTGTATGTATGTGTGTGTGTGTGCTTGTGTGAGTGTGTGTGTGTGTGTGTGTGAGTGTGTTTTGTGCGTTATGGAAAATGTAAAATACACATACACAAACACACACACACACACACATACACACATACAAAGACACTCACAGACACACATACACATACACACAACCTAACCTAATCTAACCTAAGATACACACATGTGTAAATACAGACAAGGAAATTTCGTTTTATTTTATA
The DNA here is from genome assembly GCA_916048095.2 of Sacculina carcini. NCBI lineage: Eukaryota > Metazoa > Arthropoda > Thecostraca > Sacculinidae > Sacculina > Sacculina carcini. Next base: position 1,558,651 of record OU696572.1, read on the forward strand.
TTCCAAGTTATTGCGTATATCCTCATTATCACTAGTGAGATTTGGTAATACTGTCGTTATATGCGAAGTAGATTTGATGAAAGAATTTGCACGAGCATTTTGAGCGATGTTGCAACTCCAGAATAAAATATGATGATGAGAAATTATGAACATATTATGTAAGAGAATAGACTCAAATGATAGCTATATCAGTCAAACGTTACGGATTCCCCGTAACTTCAGTGATTCAAATGCAAAACCATTAATGACAGTTCAATATTACACTACACATATGACTAAACCTCTTGAGTATTTCATTATAAAAATGCTATAAATTCTAATGCTAAAATAAGTTTTCACATAACATTTTTGTGATCTTCCTTTATTGTTTTTTATTCTTATACACATATATGTATATTATAATGATAAAGTTGTATATATATGGTTTTAATTGTGCAGCGGCCGAAAATCACGCGCATATTGTCAAGATGATGAGTGGTCGAGATGACGGACCTCCACCAGCTTCTATAAGACTTGGCACCACTTCACCGCCTCCACTCTCCTCCAGATCAAAGATACGCGACTTTCTGCCATCGACATCAACGATGACCAATGTGGCACCTACGTGCAGAACGTCCTTGAACGTCGGATATCTATCGTCGACACGTTAGTAGAAATATTACCTTCTCTCTCTCTATCTTTTTCCGCATGTGTTTTTTTTCAGATGAAAACTATTCGTCTCGATGTATTATATTTTCTTTCTTGTCAGCGGAATTGAAAGAGACAGGAAAGCTAGCGAGACGTTAACGGACCTCTAATGGCTCAGGTTATATGCCTAGCTGTATGAAATTCGATCCATCATCATGTTGCTCTCTAGATATCATCTGTTTCCCATTTGCATTTTCGTGCCTTACTTGCTGCCTTCTCTTTTATTTTGCTCCATTTGCGTCAAACTGTAGCGACCTTCTCCATTACCAACGCTTTGTTTTCATTCGTGCTCTTATTGGTCCACTAAAGTTATCTGTATCTTTATATTTTTCCAATTGTTTGTGACTGGTTTTAGGAGCGAGGGCCGTCAGCGAACAGCCCAGCTCCTCTCACACGCACACCGGCTCCTGTGTCAGTTCGCCGCTGAGACGAACTCGCCGCATTGTCGAGGCTCCTCGCTTCCTCTTCACGCCCCACGACACAACCGCTCAGGTCACACACACTTACACTTACACACACACATACTTATGCAGAAATGTTACAAAAACTGTACCTATCATTATTCATCATCATCATCATCATCATTTATTTTGCCTTTCACAATTATTATTATTATTATTATTATTAATTACAGGCAAATCCAGTAGCATGGTAAGAGTGCAAGCACTATTACCACCCCAAGGTGGCCCCATGTACCGGAAGCGCCCAAAAGATTCAGAGAGAAAGAGAGTTCGAAAAGAAAAAAGTCTAGAAAGAGAGTTGGAAAGAAAATAATAAATAAATATCAATAAATAATATACCATCATCCGATAACATCCGATAACAATCACAATACACAATTTCACTAATACAATACACAACACGGCAGGACATGAGAATCCGAAAAGATTGTGAAGACCGTGATCAACATACAAACAAACCGTACAAGAACTATATAACACATAGACAAAGCGTAATATGTGGGTAAAAATGACATAAAACGTAGATAATTCAAATTTTATACGCACAAAACATGTGGGTTGTCGGTGCTCCCATTGAGATCAACTATCACGGCATATAAAGAGATCAGTAATGTTTCAGGAATTCTGCTTTGATATTATTAGCAGATAGATAGGAATCGAGGCGACTTGATTATCATATATAGATGCTGAACAAAAATAGCACAGATGGGAAACAAAGATAATGACGAATGATAGACACACAATAGTGAAAGAGCCAGATTAAGAGAGAGAGAGAGAGAGAGATACACACAGAGAGAGAGAGAGAGGGCATAACTTTGCTAGGGGATACCTGGCTACGATATAGTTCGATATGACAGGATGTCAACAATCATGTTACTGGTTGCAATGAACTCCATGATAACCAGGCTAGACTGGACCAGACATTGAAAAGCGAGTACGTATGATGATGTATTGCATAGACAAACACTGCACGCTTCGTTGCAGGAACATATTGTCATTTGTCAAGCATTATTTATCCATACGAGTACGATGTATTTATAGCGCACATTTAAGATGCACGCGGAAATACTGAATATTCAATGGATAACTGAATACAAACACAAGCCGCACATTGTACAAAAACAAAAGCGAATTCGGAAAAGAGACAACACAATTCAAACAAGTTGTTTTAAACGGAAATGATGCAATAATTCGTGAAATTCATGCATTTGCTTTCATTACCGATTCTGGCGTTTGTACTGTCAAATGCATCAGGCGACTCATCAAAATTTCAGGAACTGCACGCAATCTTACGTCATCGTGTGTTTCTGTTCTCATCTGCAACGGATTCGCGCTTGCTCTTTCCGCAAGACAATGCGTCATCAACACACACACATACACACACACACACACACATACACAAAGGATATGTGTCTTCACAAAATGACATCATTTGACATCATGTTCTGTGTATTATATGAGGAGATCTTTGTGTCGCGTAGGGGGCGGAGTGTGTGGCCGTGTGTGGGGTCCGAATGAATCAGGTAGGAGGATGATGTGAAAGTTTATCTGAAAAGCGTTGAAAACGTGATCAACCAACGTTTTAATGACACTCATACGCATTTCTCGGCGAAGTTGTATTCTGGTCCAGTTAAATATGTTCACCATGTGCAGCTCTCAAAGAAAAGTACGATTGGCGATTACAGACGAGGAACTATGAAGGTGGGAGTTGCACATTGGTTCCAAATGGTTGGCGAAATACTCGAATTGGATAATGCAACCTCATTTGACCTGGCGCTGATTTTGACCAAGCGAGTGTTATCCCACAATGGAATGCCGGTGCCTTAGTTCTCCAAGCCACTTAGCGCATGCTGGCGAGAGCAATATGTTGTTCTTGTGAAGGAAAACGACGATTTTGAAGCGGTTGAGTACGCAGCAAGTGGTATAACATGCATATTGGGTTTCGATAATCGAGGCAACATACTCCATACGTACATAAGGCATAAATGTCAAAAAATACGTACATACGGCATAAATGTCAAGAAATACGTACATAAATTCAAATGTCTCGAGCTGAACGTGATTCTATCCATCAAAACAAGTAGCACAGTTTCTGAAACGTTTGATTTTATAACCCCTGAAACTCTAATAAAACGGCACTACGGGGAATGTTTGAAGAATAGTGCGTATGTGTGTGTGTGTGTGTGTGTGTGTGTGTGTGTGTGTGTGTGTATAGGAAGGGGACACTGTGACATTGAGATGTACAGTCAATGGCGATCCTAGTCCGTCGACCGACTGGAGCTTCGATGCGCTGAATATTCGCAACACAGACAAATACAGGTAGCTCTGCAAACTAGCATATTAACTACCGCTTGTATTCGCTCAGTTGTCCAGTGGTGCAGTGGTAGCGTCTTGTCTTGGTCCAAAAGTCTCGTATCAAAGGTCTTGTAACCAAAAGATCCGCGTATCGAATCCGCCCGCAGATTCGTGTAAGCCCAATATGATGTTGTGAGGTTAATTATAAGATGGGGTGTCACATTATGTGTTGTGTGTGTGTGTGTGTGTGTGTGTGTGCGTGTGTGTGTGTGTGTGTCAGGGTAACGGATCATGGAGAAGAGAGATCGCTAACAGTTCATAATGTACGCTCAACAGACGCTGGCTTATATCGAGTAACAGCTCACAACAGCGCCGGACGCCAACACGCCTGCTGTCGACTTATCGTTCTCGGTCGGTGTTGTGACGTCACAGGTCATATGGCCGCTTATTCCAGTGGCCTTCAAACGATGCCACGGTTTCTTCAATATGCTAACTGTAAATTGCGCTGTTTGGATTATGGACGATTGTTGATATTCAAAATTTAAGAATATTATTCTAACCATGAGTACGAAATTTAATGTGGACATGCGTTCAATTTTATATGTTAAATATTTATGTTGTAAAATCATTGTAAATATGGTGCATCATATTTATTTTTTCATCTCTTCCTCATATCAAAATCGTTGATTTTTCTATTTCAACTTTCATTTGGGATTACATCTATCCTTGTTCTCTGTTTTCACTCTTGTTCTCTGTGCAGCCAAGCCGGCAGCTATGCGACCCTATCTCAGACCCAGTGATGTGAGCACATCGTCCCGCCGTAACACGTCTTCTCATCTTCGCTCCAACGGCTGCGGAACCGGCTCGTCATCGCTGTTGTCTCAGTATTGCCGCTCCAACAGCGCTCGATCCCCGTTCAACGTGAGAACACACACGACCAACCGAGTGAACGGCTCGTCTTGTCAGCATACGGATCATCAGGGCGAGCTGGCCAGGGACGAGATGTCAGTGGATATCCGCCGACACCAGTGAGTTTTGTTGAATTCCGCTTGTTGTCATCCAAGTATAAGCCTGTACAGATTCAATGCTCGCTATACTGTCTTAACCAAAATACAATTTTTAATGCCTTATAATAAAGGTCTTCCGAACATTTCAGAGTGTTTTTATGCAAGAGGAAATTTCACATCTGTCGTTAAAATACTTAATTGCCACAAGCGTTGGAAATATCATATTGTTGTGATGAATGGTAGTTGTTTTCTGGTTCTATAACATCGGTGGAAATATTTTAATATTCACTATATAATGACACCAATAGTGTATGTTTCTATGTATGTATGTGTGTGTGTGCGCGCGCGCTTCAGTTATATCGAAATGCTTCCAACGCAAGTTGAGTCCAAAGGTGGCAGCAAAAGTGGTTGCACAAACTCCCGCCAGGTGGCGGCACCAGTGTTTGTCAGAGAACTTCACGACACAAATGCCACTGAGGGTCATTCTGTCTGTATAGACGCAAGTGTATTCTGTGAGTACTCTGATCAATGCGACGGCTCTACAACGCCAAATTTAATAAAGAAGCTCACTAATACACGAGCTCAGTATGTTGTGCCTCGTATGATATGCAAAGTATGACAAAAACCCATACAAAAACGTACAGTTGTGTATTTGTGTGAATATGCGCGTGTGTGTATGCGTGTTTAATTTTATATAGGCCATTTCGTTAGCCTGACAGTCAAATTCATAGCTTCCATTTATTAATATATAATAATAATTTCTAAGAACATATTATATACGACTTAATTCAAATGGTCCAAATTAATTTTAGCAATAGTTAGGATTGTTAAAAATGTGACTATAAGGAATCCATCTCATCGAACTGTGTCCGCGTGTGTGTGTGTGTGTCTGTGTGTATGTGTGCGTGTGTGTGTGTGTGTGCATGTGTATGCAACAGGTTCCGAGCCGTACATTGTGCAATGGTTTCGTCCCACAGACAAAGTACCTCTGCCCAATTGTGCAGATTTTCGACAATACAAACTTGCCGGCGGTACACATGTTCTAACTATTGGCGATTCTTACGTCCAGGATGGCGGTCGTTTTACATGTCGGGTCGTTGCCTCTTGTGGAATATCGCGGTCTTCGCACTGTCGTTTGATAGTCAGCGGTAAGACAAATTCAAAACCGCTCAGGAATTCCTCAAATTCAGGAGATTCACTCTAACTTTATCAAACTATTTATTTATTATCTATTTACAATTTTTTCTATTCATGATCCATTTATCATCTATTTATTATTTTGTATAATTTATTTATTATTTCTTGTGAATTGAAGTTCTTGTTTTTTCAAATTTGACTTTTTGTTTGTAATTGAAGTTTCCATTAGTCATGCTAAATTATAAAATGTGTAGTTGTGTTTAAATATCTGCCTAGTGGTTATCAAGTGATAATGCTGGTGAGATTTATTATGATGTATACAACATAATAGAATGAGTATTTTAGCGAATAATTGGAAAAATACAACGTTATTCACTTGTCATGTGTACTTATGTGTTTTCCATATTTTATGTGTGTGTAAAATGCACAAAACATGACATAACACAATTATTGTAATGAAACGAATTGACTATCATTGTTTGAAAAGTGTATTCTCTTATTTCACTTGTATTTTGGCAGAAACATCAGAGGTGACATCTAGCGGAGACCTGGAGAATGAAAGCTTAACGAGTAGCCACAAGATGGCGCCACACGTCTCAAATCCGGCCGTTACGGTTAGCGTTTTGCCTGGCGATAGTGTTTGTTTCTGGCTGCGACGGCGACAGTCTAGTCGTGTTAGCTGGAATCTTGACGACAACACGGGCGGTGAACATCTGCTGCATTCAAAGCGATCTCAGGTAATTCTCTTCTATCTGTATGGGATCAGTCGTTGTACGGAAATGATTTGAAATGAATAGTTTGAGGAACAAATACCATAGTGGAAATAAAGCGTATTAACATTTCGTTTTATTTCCTGTCAAATTGCATAGGTTATTGATTTTCAATGTCTCTGCGTGTTAATAATCAGAGTAAGTACGGTTGACAATACTTTACTTTATAGTTCTCGCCTCATTTCTAATTTCATTATGTTTAATAATTTTACTATTAAATAATTATACAAAATAATTATTTTCCCAATTTAGTCATAAATGATGATAAATGTCTCACCTTCTCTTTAAGACCAATCATGACTATTCATTCGGAAAAAAATGCTTCGGAAATGTTTGTTTTCACTATACTCAAACCAATTGACTTGTATTGTTTGACCATCATCGCCAGATTGTCTGCGAAGAGAAAACTGAGCGTCTGGAAATCAGCGACCTGCAGCCAGACGACAGCTGTTGTGTTCGAGTCCACGTCGTGTCTAGTCTGTTTAGCTGGAGCGGCTGTGTGGATCTGTGTGTGGAAGCCGGTCTGAGTAGACAACTTGGTCAATCAGACGACAGTGCGCACTCTTCTCGGATCAGCTCGGCCACGGATTTCGGTGACGAACCGAACACTTTGTCCGCGGTCTGTTCCGATGTCGCAACAGACTGTTCCGTTGACGCAAACGACAGTAGCGACAACGTCACAGAGATCATCGCCGCTCCGTCAAATATCAGTGTGCTAGTCGGCGAAACAGCTACGCTCCAGTGTCGATTCTCTGTCAGAGGTCGATGTTCGGACGGTTTTAATCCGGATATCTGGTGGAGTCGCTCGGTGAGGTCACCACGCAATCAATTACTGTGTTTCTATGATGTTTGCGACTTTAATCCTTCACACAAGACCATTATCGATACATTATTGCAACCTTTATCAAGACCTTTATCGATACATTTACATGTTATGTGATAATCTACGAACAATGCTATCAGATATCAAACAAAATACATGTATTAAAATATAATGGAGCACACAGAATGTTCGAGCGTCAGATCAGATATGAAAGCTTCACTTAATTGTTAGCCTGTTAATATTTATAATGCATTATTTGTGTTGCATTAATTTACTACAGTGGTAAAATAGGAATATTGTAAATTTGGTAATAATTAAGCATAATTATATATATAATATATTATTTAGTAATTTATATATGTGATTGACCTCAGGGTCGCAAGCTAGTCAGCAACGAGCGGCTTGTGATTGGCTGCGCCGCTGACGTCACGACGCTGACGATTCATGACGTCACCAGTGACGACAGTGGCAAATACTCTGTGTGCGTCGACGGTCAGCAATGTTGTGCTTCGTTGTCTGTCGAGGGTCGGCCGGAGCCACCGCCCTGTCCACCGCAACTAGAGCCATCTCTCGACGGGTGCGTCAAATTCCGTGGCAGTGGCTTTTCAAACTTGCCGTTGCAATTTTTTTCTCTCAACTAAATCGGTTTTGAACTATTGTTATCGACTATTCACGTCTGCTAATCATTTAAACGCTAACTTAAACGCACATTGTTTTTTTATTATTGAATTAATGGATATTATTACTATTAACACTATTATCCATAAGCATTCAGTTTCGCTAGATTGACTTTAACTGACTTTATGACTATTGTTCGGACGGACAGGAAATTCGTGACGATTTCCTGGAGCGGTTCTGCGTTTGATGGCGGCAGTGTTATTATCGGATACCGGCTCGAAGCTGCCACGCTCGTGTCCAACAGCTCTCAGCCTCAGCTGTCGCCGGCAGCTGACGACGGCGGCTGCTGGACTCAGCTGGGCTCCGACTGCTGTGGCAGCATGTCGCTGAGCGTGCCGGCCACCAGCTTTCAGCCGCAACCGTCAACGGCAGCTGCAGCTGGAGCAGCCGTTGTCACCTGGCTGAGAGTTAGGGCGGTTAACAAGCATGGAGCAGGTGTTCCGAGCGAGCCAGGCTGTCTTCACTGGCCCGCCAGCCCCGGCTCGGATACGACAGATGCTCCACACTGCCCTCTAGCGGCGAAAACAGCAACTAATGGCGGGCATTTGGACGATGACGAAGGTAACGAAGGTTGTCGCTACATCTAGGCCGATTCTAGACAACTAGATTGAGATGAGAGCATGTGAGATGGGGCTATATGACTAACATATATCTAACCAGTTTAGTCAAATGTTTTCCTTCGTAAAGCACTAGCATACAAAGTTTATTAGAATTAATGTAAATTTTCCACACAAAAACTACATTGAGTTACTTTAATCTTTTGTAGGAATGTCGTTTTTTTGGGAGTGGAGGGGCGTTATAGCCTCATTGTTTATTTCCCCCAGTTTGACCCGCTCATACAAAAGACACAGACATTGTATCAGCTTCATCCTTCATAGCGTCATTAGGAGTGATATTTCTCAATCATGTGTGCTTGTTTTTGTAATTTGGAGACCACTGTTTCTCCTTGGTCAATGATCTACATTTTTCACTTTGGCCAATAGTACCGGCTCCGTTTGAACATCGACTCGTGACGATAGAGAAGTGTGACAACTTCAACCAGCTGTTTGACGTTCAAGAAGAGCTCGGCAAGGGTCGCTTCGGCACCGTCTACAAGGTGTGTCCCGTCTACGTCACCTTTGTGAAGATCTTGTTCTATTGTTTGATTCGGGATTCCTATATATACACGAGTATTTTATGCTGCAGATGTATGTTGTAAATCAACTTAGTAAACCGACAAATATAAATGGGGTCAAAATTAAACGATTTGTGATGAATGTAATAGATGATTAATATTATCCGTTTTTGCGCGAATTATTTACGTTGTCTACATTCCACGATCTTTCCCTAGTTGTTGTAGGGCTCATCTCGTATCATTTGTAATTGTCAGCTTAATTGGCAATTTTTCAATTAATTTTTCATTTAATTTTGAAATTTGAATTCTCCATTCATTTCCGGCGTGTTTTTTGACAAGATTGACATATTTTTTTCAAACTAACCTTTTCCAGAACTCATAAGTATGTCTTCAGTGTATTTATATCATCATTTTCATAATTGATTATGTTATGAAGTGGAAATTATGTATCAATGTGAATGTGTGTGTGTGTGCTTGTGTGTGTGTGCGTGTTTGTTTGTGTGTGTGTGTCTAGGTGACTGATAAAAGCAATGGTGGACGATATGCCGCCAAGTACATCAAATGTGTTCGCTCAACAGATCGCGGCAAGGTTGAAGATGAAGTTTGCATCATGAACGAATTGTTGCATCCTCGTCTTCTGCAACTAGCGGCCGCCTATCATAGTGGCAAATTTATGATTATGCTTCTGGAATAGTGAGTTCTTTCTATATCTATTTCTCTTTACCGATATATGTGTGATATATGTGTTTGTCTATATGTGTGATATGTGTGATATATGTTGTTCTATATGTGTGATATGTGTGTCTTCGATATGTGTGTTTCCTTCTTCTATATTCCTCTGATATGTGTGCTTCCTGCTTCTATCTGTGTATCTGTTTGTGGGTGTTTATGTTAGTGTGTTCTTGAATTTCAATAACACGAAGCACTCAAAGTAATTAACTCGTTAATCGAGGTTGATATCGAATGTATCTCATCTTGTATGTATGTGTGTGTATGTGTGTGTGTGTGTGTGTGTGTCAGTGTGTCTGGAGGAGAGTTGTTTGAGAGAGTTGTGGCCGATGATTTTACACTCACCGAACACGAGTGTGCATTGTTTATGCAGCAAATCTGCAGCGGAGTGCAATATATGCATCAAGTCAACATTATGCATCTGGATTTGAAAGTCAGTTGGCGACAAACACGCAGTGGCGGATCCAGAGTGCAATTTTGGGAGGGGCTGAGTCTTGGGGGCGATCAGTCATGTACATGCATCATTATGCAACGTGTTTGCGATAATGATTATATCAACAAATTCTACAGAAAAAATCTTTTTCTTGACCTCTTTTAGTGAATCTCTTGGTTATGAGGAGTTGATGGAAACGTTTTAAGGGGTCTTCAGCCCCCCCCCCCCCCCCCCCCCCCCCTGGATCCGCCAGTGCGCACACGCTCACTTTCTGCTTCACATTCGCCTACAACTGTTATTTTCTTTGGAAAAGCTAAATTTGTTTTCTTTGTGAGCTGTGGAAACTTATTTCATTCAATATGTCAAATATACTAATTTTATATCTAAGGCTAATTTACCGTATTATAATTGCATTTTACAGTGTAATAAAAATTCCGATATTGTTATTTCAACGTCCTTCGATTGTTGCAGACTATTTTTTCGAAATATTTTCAGATTTTTTAACTTGTGTGTGTGTGTGTGTTTTTTTTTTAGCCGGAGAATATTTTATGCGTGACTCCTCGTTCGCATCACATAAAAATCATAGACTTTGGCCTGGCGCGCCGCTACGATCGCGCCCGTCCCCAGCACGCCATGCTGGGGACGGCCGAGTTTGTGGCGCCCGAGATTATCAACTATGAGCCTATTAGTCCCGGCAGTGACATGTGGAGCCTCGGTGTTATCTGCTATATATTGTCAGTTTGCCGTATCTTACTTACACACACACACATACACACACACACACACACACATACACACACACACACATACACACAGAGAGAGAGAGACACACACACACACACTCACACACACACGCATACATACATATACACACATACACACACATACAGAGAGAGAGAGACACACACATAGACACTCACACGTACACACAGAGAGAGAGAGAGACACACACACTCACACATACACATACAGAGAGAGAGAGACACACACACATACACACTCACACGTACACACATATACATACATATACACACACATACAGAGAAAGAGAGACACACACATACACACTCACACACACACACACATACATACATATACACACACACAGAAAGAGAGAGGGAGAGACACACACACTCACACACACACGCATACATACATATACATACATACACACACACATACAGAGAGAGAGAGAGAGAGAGAGAGACACACACATACACACACATATACACACACACACATACTCACAAATATACAGACACAGACACACACATGCACACATAAACACACACACACACACACATACACATATATACACACACACACAACGATAGAATTGGACGGAAGAAGCGAATGGAAAGCAATAGTTGTATCAAAATATATGCGCACTGTTGAAAATTGAAATATAATTGTCTAGCGAAATATTAACTACTCTCAAACATGCACAATTATTTCCATTCTCAATTGCCACACATTGTAATCACTTATGATGTGAATGTGTCTGTATGTATCTGTGCGTGTGTGTATGTGTGTGTGTGTGTGTGTGTGTGTAGGTTGTCTGGCTTGTCGCCTTTTATGGGAGACACAGATGCCGAGACATTCGTCAACATCACAAGATCCGACTACGATTTCGAAGACGATGCGTTTGTCAACGTGTCCTCATCAGCCAAGGATTTCATCTCGCAACTTCTCGTCCATAATCAGACGTCTGCACAAACACACATACATACACACACACACACACTCATACACTCATACACAGAGCCGTTGAGAGGACTTATGAGGCCCCCTCCCCCGAAGGTAACATTGGGGCCCCTCCCGAAGGCAACACTTGGGGCCCCCATTATAAATAAACCATCGCATAATGAATTTATTTATTATACATAATCACATAATACATGCTCAGGTGAAAACATCTGAGCAAAAAGGTAAAGGCTATACATAATATGATAAATTTTAATATCATACACATACACCCACACACACATACACACACAAACACACATACAGATACACACACACACACACAGTACATACACATAAAGACAGACATACATGCATACTTTATTCGATGGGACACGTTTGGAGGAGCTAGCCAATTTGGCAGCTTTGTCAATACACATGATAATGCTCAGCCGAGATATTGAAGAAAACAATTCTTATTTTGAAATATATTATTTTTTATTTATTCTTTAAATCTCACCAATTGTAGATTTTTACTTTTGTATAGCAATATTTTGTTGGGGGGAAAGTTGTCGTTTATATTATGTCTGTTTTGTTCTATATTCTCTCTGTTTTTTCCTAACATTTGTGGTTTTTTGTTTATCGTTCTTTTTGCGCACCTGTCGCCTTTTTAGCGGGCGCATGAACGCTTGTGAGGCGTCTGAACACGAATGGGTAGCTGCGGGACAAACGCGACTCAAAAACACCGTGATCAGCAAAGAAAAATTGAAAACATTTCTGATTCGTCGCAAGTGGCATGTAGGTGCTCCTGTTTGTATGCTGGTGTGTGTGTGTGTGCATGTTTTTCTGTGTGTAAGTCGTTTTTAAAAGTTGATTTTGCTCAAGAATTTTGGAAGAGTTATTAAATGTTGATTTTACGGTATATTTTTAGATTTTTTTTTCGAAAATAGGACGAAAATCAATTTTAAACTATAACTTTGGTGTGTTGAGTTGATGAGCCAAATATTTGGAAATTTACAAAAAAGAATATTGTTGTCATATTATTGGCACATTTTGGCATATTTTTGGCATATTTTTGGGCACATTTTTGGCATATTTTTGGCACATTTTGGCATTTTTGCATGTTCCAAGTTACCGTTAGATCAGGTATCAACAACCGCAATGTATTTGTTAGTCGTAGGATTCCCCCTAGTAAACTCTGCCCTATAATATATTCTTGCTTTGGTTGAATTTTAATTTTAGTAAGTTTTCTTGTTTATGCTTGTGTGTGTGAGTTTTTTTTGCCTCTGCTCAATTTACCCTTGTACTTTGTTCGATTGTCCGTGTGTGCTGGATATTGAGTGTTGCCACTCAATATCTGGCGTCCCTGGTTGGTAGCCTCAGTGTGACACAGTATAGTGTACTAGTGTACGAGTGTCCGTGTGACATCCTGCATGTGCCTGCTTCCCTACCCGCCCGCATGTGTGTGTGTGTGTGTGTGTGTGTGTGTGTGTGTGTGTGTGTGTATCGACCGTTTGAGTAGAAAACGGGTAATGCAATTCGCGCGCTGGGCCGCATGAGCGCCAGACTGCCTCAGCGACGCATCAGCTCAACGGCCAGCAGTCTGCAGCTGGTCAAGCAAGCCAGCAGCTGCTCAGCCTATTCGGAGCGTAGAGACAGCGGCTTCAGCGAGCAGTCCAACTGCAGCGGCCGGAGAACCTCCTTGCTCGGCCCTCCGACGCTGACTGAAGAGGTTGAGCCAGTGGAGTAGGGGAGCGCGAGACTAGCGCCCTCTGTTGGTCGTAGCGGCAACTAACACGGCGCCCAATCGGCGTGCGTATGTCTGTGTGTTTCAGTTGGTCGACGATGTGCAAGTTTATCAGAGGCAATGTGGACTATTCGCTGTGGCAGCCGACCATGGCTTGGGCTTTGCACGCTCACCGGCAATAATGTGTGTGTGAAAGTCTGGGCCATCAATGAACTACAGTGAATCGTAACTACATCATTAGAAAATGCATCATTTTGCCTAGCATCTGCTCGCCTCTTCCGTGCTGCGATTTTCTGCGATATACACTGAAAACAATCACATATGAAAGATTGGAAAATATTTATGCAAAAAGTGTATGAAAGACAAGCAATGCTGTGTGTGTGTGTGTGTGTGTGTGTGTGTGTGTGTGTGTGTGTGTGTGTGTGTTTGGTGAGCGTTTGCACCCGAATTTTGGCTTCATATGTGAATTTATTGCACATGGACAGAATTAAATAGTGTTGTTTGAAGTGCCAGTATCGAATCGGCTCGTGCTTATGCGTGTGCAATGCTTTCAGTGGCAATTCATGCGAAATATAGTGCCTTATATACACAACGCGAGTATGTACGTGCGTGTGCATGCATGATCTGTTTTACAAAATACACTCAGAAGTATTTGATGTTTACACATGTGTTGTTTTGAATTATTTTCCGTGCGTGTTGTTTCATATGTGTTAGGGTAATATTTTGATAGATAATTTCTGAATGTCAGATTTCTGTTTAACGATCGATGTCACCTCATTCATATTGGCTATGTGCTTTTGTATTGCTGAGTTTTGATTGGATGTAACGCTGATGACGTAGTTGTCTAGTAGACGAAATTGTACTGGGCAAAACAGGTTAAAAAATAGGTTGTCCTAAGGCTAGGGATAACGGCATAAGATAGAGAGAATATAAATATAGAAGTGAGAAAGTAGTGTCGACTAGAGAAATAATATGCTCAATTCCAAGTTAATTCAGTACAATACCTTTGAAAACTATTTAAATTAATATGTTCTCAATTTAAATCATTCGAGAATTAGTAGATTCTAACATTAGTCTTTACTAAATATACGTATTTGGTATTATTTTTGAAAAAACGTTTTTAAGTTTTGTTTAGCTTGTCTTGTGAACATCCAGTGAGAGCCAAAATCGTCGCGTATTTACGATTGACATTTTTCAAGTGTTTCGCACACAAGATGTCTGTGCAGTGCCGTTGTGACGGCCCAAGATGCGACATGGCCCAAGATGCGACAGCGACGCTTACGACGCGCTTACGGCATTCAATGCCTTCACCGAATATTTATTCCTTCACTGAAACTTGTAGGGTCTGTTATTATCTGTTATGAAATTGCATTTGTTGTTTGAATAGTCTCTTGCTGTCATATTCTGAGTTCACATTGATTTAATACGTCTTATTGGGGCCTTTATTTACTTAAATGCTTATTCTCGTGTGTTATTTTCGTTGCAGTGGAAGTTGTAAGGACAAATTCCATTGTTTGTTGTGTTTTGTTGTGGGAATCGTCTCTGTTCAGGAAAATAGCTGCAGACATTGAGCTATTATCTAAGTGATATTTGTATTTGTGTACTTTTCAGGAACCTTGCATTACTGTGTTTGTGGTGTAGTCGTATTGTAGGCCCCAAACATGAGTTTCTTGGGGATTTCGTTCTGAACGTCTTTTCCACATGTGTTCATTGCATGCTCCATCTGTTTTCGTTTTCCTCCGTTTCATCTCTTATGTTGTCAGCCCTGTATTTCTTACTATTTTTACGAGTTTTGTTTGGCAATTGAACCGAATAAAATCGTTGAGCCTTCAACGAATCATCTTGGTCTTCGAAGTATTTTTCTTTCTTTGCTCCCCGACTGTATAACTCGCTTCCTCGTACTGTTCTGTCAGCCACTTCCTATTCCTCATTTCGCTCGGCACTCTTTAGATACTTATTTGAATTATCATTTGATTCCACTTCTCTCACTCTTACTTCCTATGCTTCAATCTTATTTCTTACGCCTGCTCTTACCTTTTCATCTACTTGCTATTTGTGATATTTTAATTAAGTCTTGTTCCCTTTCGTCAGCTAGTCTTGTGATTGCTCGTGTTTTGTGTTTATCTTTGAATATTTTGGCTTATCTTGCTGTTTAACGCGCGTGTGTTTTTGACATGCGCTATACCAAATAAATGTTGTTGTTGATCGGTGGTTTGTTTTTCTACGCGTGAGTATGTGCATATTTAGGAAAAACGCTTCAAGGCCCATTTTTCGATTGGTGACTGTACCAATCGAAGCTACCTACACACGTTTAAAATGTGTGTAGGTGTACACGCGCATTCACATAGGAGTCATTTGTAGTGAAGCACAGGCTTGGTTCATCCTTAGATTCTTCTGCAATTTTTAGTTCATTGTTGACTGCCGAAGTGTCTCTTGAGTGACTGTTTTCTGACAATGCATGACTGATTCACAGCTCGCCTTACAATCAAAGCATCACTATTTCTTACTAAATCAAATCTTGTTCTGCCACGGGGCTAGCAGAGTGGAATGCAGATGTCCATGTCCACAATGACTACATGTTCCCCTTCACCATGGAAAGTATTATCCGCTCAGAGGCGGGGTCTCATAGATGCCACGCTGCTCGCTGTGACCTGCTTCTCATGGAGGAAATTCGAGCATACACACACACACACACACACTTATTGTGTTCAACACGAATCTGAGTAGAATCAGATTGGTTGATGATGAACAAGTGTTATACTAACCATGCAGTTTGAACTTGGACGCCCACTGGAGAATCTGATGTTTGATTATTGAAGAGGGCAGCGATGTTTGTAAATATACCCTCACATCCCCCAGAGTAGTGATTTTAAATTAAAGGAACTTCAATAGTTTTTAGTGTGCGTAGCCTACTTTATCCACATATTGACCATATATAGATTGTTGACCATACGCATTTAAACACATCAGTAGAGAAGGCTATGTTCGCGTGTAATTTTGCGGGGGCAAAGCCTCACGGCTCCGGCTGGCACACCGCAGGTCCGGCCGCCACACGGGTTTTCGCAGTCACGGCCAGCACAGAAATACTTTCTCGGCACTCGTATCAATCACGTCACCGTTTGACCAACATAAAGCCCACCACCAGGTAAAACAGTTTAACTCGTGTACTAACCAACAAAGCAACAAGACCAATCAAGCAATAATATATTTCGTTCAGCGCATATAACCACATATGCGAGCAAAAATAATCAACGGCAAGAATAAATAGAATGAATCCAATGTAGCAAACACGTATACACACACAATATACAGAAACATCAACACCAGAACAAGCACACAAGAGAAAGCTAAAAGATTCCCGAAAACAACAGGCAGCAGAATATAAACGTGCGCTCATCAGTTTAACCAATCAATCACCTGCGGTATTAACAAACCAAACAGCTATCAAAACCATTCCCACAACAAAACACAACAAACAATGGAATTGGTCCAAACAACTTACAGTGCAACGAAAATATGACACCAGAATAAGCATTCAAGTAAATAAAGGACCCAATAAGACGTATTAAATCAATGCGAACTCAGAATATGACAGCAAGAGACTATTCAAACAACAAATGCAATTTCATAACAAACCCTACAAGTTTCAGTGAAGGGATAAATTTTCGGTGAAGGCATTGAATGCCTTAAACGCGTCGTAAGCGTCGCTGTCGCATCTTGGGCCATGTCGCATCTTGGGCCGTCACACCGTTGGAAAGGCAACAGTCCCGCCATTAATCTGATCTGCAAATTGGGCATGTAATTGCCAACCTAACAGTCACAATTTGAACACCAATAATAGGGATATTCATGTCATTTTAAATACTCATTTAAACTTCAAATACTCATTTAACGTCAAAATTTTAATATTTTTGGAAAAACAAACGCTTGTGTAATGTATACTATTTCATTAGGCAATGGACTTAGTATGGATTTAGTATTTAATGCCAATGAACAATTTATTTAGAACAATAATTATTGAAGCATTCTCAGATATATCATATCGAAATTGTTCTATAATAACTAAATTTGCACCTTAGAGAGTAGTACAAATTTCAAACTGTTAGTAGAATCCATGTGGATCTACTAACAGTCTGGTTGGTTAAGGTCGCTCAAATTAGACGATTGAGAACGATTGCGACGCGCAACCGCGCGCATCACGTGTTGGCGCGCTGTTGTGTTTGACGTGGCTGTTGTCATTTTATTATGGTTATGGCCGAAGACGAACAGTTTCTACAAATTCTCACTGGACTATCCAGCGAAGAAAATGAAATTCGCACGAGAGCCGAGGTGAATATGCTTGATTTTTCTAGCGCTTGTTGGATTTGTTCCCGCAAAATTCCTTGTGAATATAACTATACTGGTCTTCGTAATTGAACTCTCGTGATTATAACTATAATCTACCACCATTCGACATTACGGATGGGCCAACAGCGCGGTGTTTCCTATATTATCAGATGCTGACGCTAAACGCAAACTTATAGCAAGAATTTAGAATGGCAATTTCAATGCATAAAAACGCAAGACTTGCAGGTAATTTGCTGCTGAATGAGAGGCCAATTTGTACATAAGATCTTCTGTAAAAGATGACTAATTTCTGTGTGTCCGTTTATCGCTGTTGGCGGAATTCGATCCAACAGAAAACCTACGACGAAATCGAGCTGACTCGCAGAGCGTCGCTGCTCATCGCTAGTACACTGAACGCTGCGCTGTCGCAACAACATCGCGAAATGGCCGCAGTTCTGCTTCGCCGTGTTTTCTTCTCCAAGTGGAGCGAGTTCTATCCGAGTGTGAGTGCAGGAGACTTAAGGTTGTCTTTGTCGCTCTGGACTGCATTGTTTCCATGGCCTTAACCCATTGCCTGTCGTAATTATAGCAAGTACAACTTTTACTTTGTTAAGCTTGTATATCAAATTAAATAATTTTAATGGCTTAATAAAAATTATGCGTTGATATCATGGAAACGTTCATAATAAATAAAGCTTAATAATTGAATAGGTGCTAATATACACAAATACTGCAGCATTCAAGTGATATCATATGAGATCACCAGGAGTAATTGACTCATCAATCCAGCTCTATTTTTATTGTAATATTTGTCCCGTCTGATTGCGTGCTTGTGTGGCCGATGATAACAGCTTTCTGGCGAGGCACAGTCGCACTTGAAGCAGCAAATATTGGCGGCCGTACGCGACGAGCACAGCGACACAATGCGGCGCAAGTTGTGCGAAATCGCCGCGGAAATGGCGCGAAATATGCTCGACGACGACGGCAATAATCTCTGGCCCGAGTTTCTCACCTTTCTCTTTGACAGCGCGCGCTCACAAGTGCCGCAACATCGCGAATGTGCCCTCCAGCTGTTCTGGTGAACTTGTCGCCTCTCTCCTTCTCTCTCTCTCTTTCCCTCTTCCGCTCTCTTTCTCTCGCTTTATCCCCCTTTCTCTCTCTCTCATTCTATATTTCTCTCTCTTTTATCTTTTTCTCTTTCCATTTTTATCTTCCTCTCTCTCTTTCTCTTTATTTCTCTCTCTTTCTCTTTATTTCTCTCTCTTTCTCTTTATTTCTCTCTCTTTCTCTTTATTTCTCTCTCTTTCTCTTTATTTCTCTCTCTTTCTCTTTAATCTCCCTCTTTCTCTCTTTCTGTCTCTTTCTCTTTAATTCTCTCTCTTTCCCTCTTCCGCTCTCTTTCTCTCGCTTTATCCCCCTTTCTTTCCTTCTGCTTCTCTATTACTCTCTCTTTCTCTCTTTCTCTCTTTCTCTCTTTTTATTTATTTCTCTTTCCTTCTCTCTCTTCCTTCCTCTTTACCTTTTTCCGTCTTTATCTCTATCTTTTTCGCTTTGTTTGTTCATATGTGTTTTTGCATGTCTGTCTGGTTGTATGTATGTACGTCTGTTTAGGTAGGTGTGTTTATGTATGTATGTATGTATGTATGTGTGTGTGTGTACCAGATGACTATATGTCTGATTGTGTTGGGCTGATTCAAGTGAAATTAATTCCGGACTTGTGGCGTATCATTTTGTCTTAGTGTATTTCCGAATTTCTCTCCAATTTGTGGCTAATTTTCTCTGTCTGTATGTTGTTTGTTTTTCTTTTATTTGTATTCACGTCTCACCGTTTCTATAATTGTTTGTGTGTGTCTACTCACCTGACCATCTATCTATCTATCTGTCTGTCTATCTGTTTTTGATGCTTGCAATCAATTCTAGACGTATCCGCCAATTTTGCTCTGTGTGTATGTATGTTTGTGTGTTATTGCATGCAGTTTTGTGCCTGGCGTTTTTGGCAATCAGCAACAGCGCTATATGGACGTCATTGTCAACATGTTGCACGAAAGTCTGGTCGAATCTAGCTTCAA
The DNA here is from genome assembly GCA_916048095.2 of Sacculina carcini. Classification (NCBI taxonomy): domain Eukaryota; kingdom Metazoa; phylum Arthropoda; class Thecostraca; family Sacculinidae; genus Sacculina; species Sacculina carcini. Next base: position 1,578,610 of record OU696572.1, read on the forward strand.
GGTTGGAGCCTGCTTATGTATGTCTGTCTGTCTGTCTGTAATTGTAATTGTAATTTATTGCCACCGCATCAAAAACACACACAAAACATGATAAAATACAGCAGCATAGTCTGTCAAGCCAAATTGTGGCTTCTCAACAGACAAATTAATACACTAATACTTCATACTGACGGGAGTAAAAATGTACAACATCACATGGGACACATCACACGATAGATCATGGTTACATTCAAATAAAGAGATACAAAAGAGACTTGAATATCTAGACTTAAATATAATCACACACACACACACACACACACACACACACACTCACACTCACAGTGTCTGTCTGTCTGTCTGTCTGTCTGTCTGTGTGTGTGTGTGTGTACATTGTTTTTCATTCGATACCACGTCGAGATTAATTACCCTCAGCCTAAACTATATGAATATTATTTCTCATTTATCAGACTTTGATTTCCTATTTTGTGTAGACCTATGTGTATACTCACTTATTTTACGATCTGTCTGTCTGTGTATGTATGTGTGTGTGTGTGTGTGTGTGTTTGGCAGTGTCGTTTTTTGGCGTTCAAAGCGACGTCGCAGTTTATTGTGGACAATATGGACTCGCTGGATGACACGGCCGAAACACGAGCCAATCACAAACACATCCACACTGCCTTCTCTCGCCTGGTTCCTCCGCTGTTTCAGGTAACCGAGTGGTTCTGATGAGTGGTTCTTAACCTCTGAAGTTCAATCGAACCCCTTCGAAGGGTTTTGTTCATCCACTCGCGTATGATTCGTGACGTCAAGCTCTGCTTGGTCATCATTGGCTGCAGTTCTAATCACACGCCACATCACTTGGTCTTGATATCTGTGCTGCAAGCAACTCGGTCCACTCAGTAGTAGTCTACTTGTGTGTGACTGTCTTGATCGTACGTGATTTGTGACTTTTCTTATAATAATACTTCACAAACACGAAGGGTTCGATGAATGCATGTATGAAACTTGTGTGGTGTATACACACACACATATGTATATTTGTATGTGTGTGTGTGTGTGTGTGTGTTTGGCGCGTGCAGGTGTTGCAGGAGAGCATTGCAGCCGGCGACGATTGTGCATTGTTGCAGAGCTGCATCTCGCTGGCCGAGGCGGCGCCGCGCATGTTGCGACCCCAGTTGGACAATATCATGCAACTATGTCTCAAGGTAACTCTGCCATCCACCCCTATCTTGTGTGTATGTGTGTGTGTTTGTGTGTGTCTGCGGGTTCTTTGTTTGTCAGCGTGACCTCAATATTGTTTCGACTTGACGTCTTTACGTCTACCTGTCATCATTGTTTATATATGAGGTGTGCGGTGTTTTCGAGCGCTCAGTACAGGTAGTACCTGGCTGAATTCTCTGAAAGATTAGTGTCATCGCTATCTTGATGAACCGTCTAAGGTATTTGCCGATGAGCTCGTGTACGTGTTTGTGTGCGTGTGTCTGTGCTCTGCCTGTATTGTATTGTCGTGCGTTGTAAATACGAAATATATACTTGAATATGCATGTGATTGTACATGAATGTATGTGATGTTGAATGTATATATCAGCGCAATTGAGACATGATGTGTGTATTGCGCTTTATAAATGACTCAATAAATGAAATGAAAAAGAAAAAATGTGTATATATGTGGGTATATATTTGTGTGTATCCGTGTGTGTGTTTGTATACGTATCTTTCTGTATATATCTGTGTGTGTGTGTGTTGGTATATATATCTCTACGTGTATCCGTTTGTGTGTGTATCTCTCTCTCTCTCTCTCTCTGTGTGTGTCTGTGTGTCTGTGTGTCTAGGTGATGTCCAGTAGGGAGCAGGAGGACGAGTGGAGGCAGTTAAGCGTGGAGCTTGTCGTCACCATCGCCGAGGAAGCGGCCGCCATGTTCCGTAAAAATTGTCGCGCCTACCTACAGGTGTTTGTGTGTGTGTCTCCTGGTGTAACTGTGACATTATGTGTGTCTGTCTGTGTGTGTGTGTGTGTGTGTGTGTGTCTCCTGGTGTAACTGTGACATTATGTTTTGTCTATCTGTCTGTCTGTGTGTGTGTGTGTTTGTGTGTGTGTGTGTGTGTCTCCTGGTGTAACTGTGACATTATGTGTGTCTGTCTGTCTGTCTGTGTGTGTGTGTGTGTGTCTCCTGGTGTAACTGTGACATTATGTGTGTCTGTCTGTCTGTCTGTGTGTGTGTGTGTGTGTGTGTCTCCTGGTGTAACTGTGACATTATGTGTGTCTGTCTGTCTGTGTGTGTGTGTGTGTGTGTGTGTGTGTGTGTCTCCTGGTGTAACTGTGACATTATGTGTGTCTGTCTGTGTGTGTGTGTGTGTGTGTGTGTGTGTGTCTCCTGGTGTAACTGTGACATTATGTGTGTCTGTCTGTCTGTCTGTGTGTGTGTGTGTGTGTGTGTCTCCTGGTGTAACTGTGACATTATGTGTGTCTGTCTGTCTGTCTGTCTGTGTGTGTGTATATAAGGTGCGATTGAGACTAGCGATGAATATAAGGTGTGATTTTCTCTCTGCTCTCTCCCTCTCTCTCCATCTTTTACCTTGTGAATGTGTTAGTGCATGTGTGTGTGTGTGTGTGTGTGTGTGTGTGTCTCCTGGTGTAACTGTGACATTATGTGTGTCTGTCTGTCTGTGTGTGTGTGTGTGTGTGTGTCTCCTGGTGTAACTGTGACATTATGTGTGTCTGTGTGTGTGTGTGTGTCTCCTGGTGTAACTGTGACATTATGTGTGTCTGTCTGTCTGTCTGTGTGTGTGTGTGTGTGTCTCCTGGTGTAACTGTGACATTATGTGTGTCTGTCTGTGTGTGTGTGTGTGTGTGTGTAAGGTGCGATTGAGACTAGCGATGAATATAAGGTGTGATTTTCTCTCTGCTCTCTCCCTCTTTTACCTTGTGAATGCATGCATTTGTGTTAGTGCATGTGTTTGTGTGTGTGTGTACAGCGCCTTAGAGACCCTCTAGGTGTAGGGCGCTATATTGATTTTTTCCATAACGTAATGTAATGTAATGTGCGTGTGTTTGTGTCTCTGTGTGTGTATGTATATGTTTGTGTGTGTGTTTGTGTCTGTCTGTCTGTGTGTGTATGTGTTTATGTGTGAGTGTGTGTGTGTCTTTGTGTTTATGTGTGTGTGTGTGTGTGTGTGTGTGTGTCTATGCTTGTGTGTATGTGCGTATACATGTGTTTATGTTCGTGTATATATGTATGTTTGTAATGTCTATGTATATCATACACTGTCTAGAGCTTGAAACATATATATATATATATATATATATATATATATATATATATATATATATATATATATATATATATATATATATATATATATATAGGCGTGAAAAATGAATGTAAATTTGTTTTGTGTATGTTACAGCCTGTGGTGGAGCAGTTACTGCAGATGATGTCGGATATCGTCGATGCCGACGATCAGGACGCCGACTGCAGCGAGTGGGCGCACGCCGACGAGGTTGCCGACGACGATAATGAATGGTACTGCCGGCCGGCCTCACTCTCTTGTTTCCATGTAACTCACAATGACATCAAAATGGCAAACATCACAATGGCAAAAACAAATAACTCAGTTCATTTATGCAGGTTAAATTTGCTTCGCGAGATTTGAGCAAAACGTTTTTCTTCCAGGTAAGAGCCAAAAGCCAAAAGGTAGAAGCTTATGCATTGTTTAAATTGTTACTGTTAAGAATTGGTGCTGCTGTAGTTGGTGGTAATGTATATTGACACCACGGCGCCTGGGAAATGGGTGTTGTTGAGAAAACGAGATATAATTATATAAATGATGTGCTTGTTGTGTTTATCCCTTTTACCTGATTGTGTTTGTGTGTGTGAAAATTGTAAATTTATAATTTCAAATTTATTGTCGTACACATAGACAAATCAAAAGAATTTATTAAACATGAATAGACTAATTTAAACATCATTTCATTGAGTCATGATTCTTGGACGAACGGGTATTGTAGAATATATAATCCAATTCTACAATCTAATTGGCTGTGAACACTTGTGTGTGATATTAATGTATGTGTGTGTGCGTGTGTGTGTGTGTGTTTTGGGGTGTAGCAACTACGTTATGGCCGAGTCTAGTTTGGATCGATTGGCTTGTTCGCTGGGTGGCAAGCTGGTGTGTCCTGTCGTCTTGTCGCTCGTACAACAAATGCTCGTCTCCACCAATTGGCAACACAGGTAACAACTCTCTCACACTCACACACACTCGCTCTCTCGCACTCTCTCTCGCTCTGTTTCATAATCTCTCACACACACACACACACGCAAAAACACAAACTGTCTTAAATTAATTACCTCACACTGATTCTATATCGAGTCACTTAAAATGACTTATATTGTTTGTAGTTATCTTTGTCTATATTTACACACACACACACACACACACACACACACGTATTGAATAATTAGGCCGAATTTGTTTAGCAAACTTTTCTCTCTTATGTCAACGCAATATTTTCAACAACAAAAAGAATGTTTGATTGAAATTAATTAATTAATTGATATACGACCTTGAATATGTCAAAGTTAGAGTATTTTGTATGTACTCGGTATAATTACGGAAGGCAAATTGTGTTAATGTGTGACTCCTCCACTCTTTATCTGCTTGTCTCTTTTACTCTCTCTTTTGTCGTTTGTGTTTCTGTCTGATTTATCGCGTTATCTATCGTTTATTCGCTTGTTTTTCTCGAAAATTATGCACGTTTTTTACGACACCTGTTCTATATATGTGTGTGTGTGTGTGTATATATTTGTTTGTTCAGTTTATTGCCACATTTTTCACAACCCAATCATTTCAAGCGAATATACCAGTTATAAAACGGCATCGAGCAAGCTTACATAGACGGACGTTGATTTAAGTGCAATATAATAAAATCATACAATGATTGACAGCGACTACATAAGATAATACAACATAGTTATAAAATATCACACAACATATATATATATTAATATATCACTCCATTGTGTACACATGTACATATTTACATGTACATGTACACTCATGTGTGCGTGTATGTGTGTGTGTGTGTGTGTGTGTGTGTGTGTATGACAGACACGCAGCCCTGTGTGCTGTGTCGACCATTGGCGAGGGATGTCAAAAGCAGATGGAGTCTTCGCTGCCACAAATTGTAACTGGAGTAGTGGGCTTCCTCAAAGATCCGGTACACACACACACATTAACATTAACATTAACATTATGGAAAAATTTATATAGCGCCCTACACCTGGAGGGTCTCTAAGGCGCTGCACACACACACACACTCACACACACACACTTATGCGTGCGTGTAGGAATGTGTATGTGTTTGTCTGTGTGTGTATATAATAGGTTGACAGAGTATGTGTGTGTATATTTATATGTGTTTATATATGTTTTTGTCTGTATGTGTTTGTGGCGCTTTGTTTCTGTGTAGCTGTGTGTATGTGTGTTTGTTTATATGTGTACATTTGTGTGTGTGTGTGTTTGTTTTTATATGTGTACATTTGTGTGTGTGTATCTGTTTCTGTGTATGTATCTTGTTTTTGTGTATGTGTGTATGTATTTGTGTCACTTTATTTCTATGTAGTTGTGCGCGTGTGTTTGTTCATATGTGTATATTTGTATGTGTGTGTGTGTCTATCTGTATGTATGTGAATGTATGTGTGTGTGTCTATCTGTATGTATGTATGCGTATGTATGTGTGTGTCTATCTGTATGTATGTATGTGTATGTATGTGTGTGTGTGTCAGCATCCGCGCGTGCGCTACGCCGCCTGTACTTGTCTGGGTCAAATGTGCGAGGATTTTGCGCCGCATTTTCAGAGCAAATATCACGGCCTATTGGCGCCGGCGTTGATTCTCGCCGTGCAGGACTTTGGCACCCCGCGGGTGCAGGCACAAGCCGGTCAGTTGCTAATGCCTTGCTAATGCTAACGCCGGCGTCGGTTCGAATCGCGGTCGGTGCGGAATTTTTTCATACGCAAACATCCATTAGGATTCGGGATTTTTCCCTCTCAATTTGGGGCACATTTAACTTGACTGTTTGCTAATATATTTTCATCCTAAATTTTCATTTTAACTAATTACTTTTCAAAATTCAGATAATTACAATATTTGACTATAATTACCAGGTTTTCTTCGAGTGGCTAACGAGATTGTATATTTATACGTGTGTGTGTGTGTGTGTTTGTCAGCCCTGGCTTTGATCAATTTCAGCGGTCAGTGTGGCAAGTCAGTGCTGTCAAACTATTTGGACACGCTGTTCAACGTACTTGAGCATGTTTTGCAGACCAAACTCAAAGAGGTCAGTAAATTTGTGACTTTGCTAATTTTTACTAACTGTTCACGTCTGTTTTTTATATTTAATTTTTTAGTTTAATTCCAATATGCACTGATTATTTGGCCGAAAGAATTAGAAAACGTTTCGATGACACACACGATGAAACACGAAGCGATAAACTAATAAAAGGGAAAAACATGATATTAAGTATATTACAACAATATATAATTAATAATAAATCTGTCTCAATTATCCCCACGCGCTTTTTTTCTCGAAATATTTCAACAGAAAAGAGAAATAATCACGTATGAAACACAAACATGAACAATTTCAAGATGTGATTCTACACAAATTATGTTTATGTGTGTGTGTGTGTGCGTATATATATCAGTGTGTGGATTTATGTGTGTATGTGTACGTATCTCTGTGTGTGTGTGTGTGTGTGTGGTATGTGTGATTGTGTGTGTGTGTGTTTGTGTGATTTTGTGTGTGTGTGTGTGTGTTTGTGTGATTTTGTGTGTGTTTGTTTGTGTGATTTTGTGTGTGTGTGATTTTGTGTGTGTATGTGTGTGTGTGTGGCACAGTTAGTGGAGAAAGGAACTCGTCTCGTGTTGGAGAACGTCATCACCACCATTGCCTCAGTAGCCGACACTGCCGAGGAGAAATTTGCCGCCTACTACAGCCGGTACTCTCTTCCTCTTTCTATCTCCCTCTCTCTCTGTGTGTGTTTTCTCTTAACGCATTACCTTCCTGTAATATCATGATGTCACTCAATAATAATAATATTTGGTTGTTTTTTTTGTTTGTCTGTATTTTCATATAATTAATCATTGGGTTATATTTACCAGGAAGAATTTCTTTGATATTTGCGTAAAATTGTTAAAATTTATCATTTAGATTAATTGCTATACAAGCTTGAAAATGTCTCAAAATTGTACTCAATATAATGTGTTTGTGTTTGTGTGTTTGTTCAGCTTTATGCCGTGTCTCAAGTACATTGTGGAGAACGCCACTTCACAGGAGCTGAGGCTGCTGCGCGGCAAGGCTATCGAGTGTATCAGCCTAATTGGCCTGGCCATCGGCAAGGAAAAGGTCAGCTAAAGGTCAAATGGCCAAGGTCAGGTCACGGCGAAACGCCCAAGGTCAAAGAGTATCTTTCAAGGTCAGGGCAGACAATAACAATGTCAAATAATTGGAGGGTCAAGGTTGGATCAAACGAGGTCAATGCCAAGTTGAGGTCGACCTAGGTCAAAGGTCACACCTTGGAGAACACTAGACTTGTGTTGTGTTCTTAATTATATATATGTGTGTGTGTGTGTGTGTGTTTTCCGATTCATGTGTCTGTCTGTGTTTAGGCATGTATGTATGTGTGTGTATGCTTGTGTGTCTGTGTATTTACAGTTAAACATTGGCTTCCAAAAAAAATCCACCGCGTTATATCTTATTGCCTAATTAAACCGATTTGATTGTATATTTCACTTACCTTCGTGGTACGCGAGGATAATAGAGAATTTGGTGTCCTATAAGACTTAATCGCGTCCAACTGACTATCACGTTTAATCTATGCGTCTTATATCTATGTTTGCCTGTGTGTATGTGTATGTATGCGTGTGTGTGTGTGTGTGGTCAGTTTTTACCGGATGCTTCGAGTGTGATGGAGTTGTTATTGAAATCGCAAACTTGTGCAGAACAAATGGACCCTGATGATCCTCAACTGCCGTGTCTCATCTCAGCTTGGGCCCGCATGTGTACCATCATGGGTGACTTATATGACTCACACACACACACACACATACATATACACACATATATATATTTTCGCGCTAACAAACGAGATTAAAGTCAATTGCAGTTTCGCATTTTGCAATCTTTTTCCTGGTGGATTCTAAATCTCTTGCCAATTTCTGGTCGCTTTGATTCGAACACTAACTGAAAAGCGTTCCCTATATTCGGTAACGTTTCGGAGTTATCATATGCACAAAACGCACATATACGCATATGTGTGTGTGTGTGTGTGTGTGTGTCACGTAGGCGAGCAGTTTGCCGTTTACTTGCCTCTCGTTATGCCGTCCGTCATGCAGATGGCGTGCGTCAAGCCTGAGTGGGCTCTGTTGTCCGACGATGATAAACAAGTTCTGAACGGCGATGCCGACTGGGAAATGCACAGTTTCGGCGATAATCAAAACTTTGCCGTTCGTACGTCAGGTTGGCGACTAACTAACTAACTAACTGACAAATTTTCAATCATTATCTTATCGCCATTATTAGTAATTATCACTATTTTTTCAGATTTAAATTTCCAGTTATCTCACAAACTGGAGCCAATTTGAATTAACAAACAATATTTGCACTTTCAGTTTCAGCTACATGGGATTACTATAAATTCGTTAAAATATTGATTGCGAACATTTGTGTTTATACCAGTGTAACTAAGTCTATTCAGTAAAGATTGTATCTTTATATTTATCCATCTGTCTGTCTTTCTTTGTGTGTGTGTTTGTGTGTGTGTACATTCATATGCTAATCTCGGTTTTATTTCCACTTCTCTTCATTTCTCTATCATTCTTGATTTCATCAACTTTCTTTTTTATTCAGTTCTTTGTCCACTCGTATTTCTCCAAAATTGAATTCACATGAAACGCAATCAGATCTGTGATGGCATAATGATTCAACACGGTATAATTTCATGTAACATAGTAAACAATGCAACAATTGATTCACATGAACAAACAGCTCAAGTTTCGTTTGTTTTAGTGTAATCTTTGGTCAAATTGTTCACCTTTGATGTTAAAACGAAGTGGTAAAAATACGCTTTCGATTTCGGAAAAACAAAAGTGTATGTTCACGTGTGTGTGTGTGTGTGTGTGTGTCTGTGTGTGTGTGTGTGTGTGTGTGTGTGCCTGTGTGTGTCTGTGTGTATATGTGTCTGTGTGTATGTGTCTGTGTGTGTGTGTCTGTTCACGTGTGTGTCTGTGTGTGTGTGCCTGTGTGTCTGTGTTTGTGTGTGCCTGTGTGTGTGTGTCTGTGTGTGTGTGTCATGTGTCTGTGTGTGTCTGTGTTTCTTGTCATCACTATTGAGAACAGTACTGGAGGATAAAAGCAACGCTTGTGCCATGCTCGTGTGTTATGCGCGCGAGCTGGGCGGTGAGTTTGCGCCGTACACACAGCAAGTGGCCGAACTGATGACTCGGCTGCTCAAGTTCTACTTCCATGAGGGTGTGCGCTCCTCGGCCGCCGAAATAATGCCTCATCTTCTCAAATGTGCCGCCGCCAAAGGTCTGTCTGTCTGTGCGCGTGTGTGTGTATGTATCTGTGTGCGTGTATGAGTGTCTCTATGAGTGTATGTGTATCTGTTACTGTGTGTATATATTTATGTGTGTGTATGTATTGTTTATATGTCTGTCCCTCTATGTGTGTGCCCTTGTGTGAATGCTTGCCTGTGTGTGTGTGTGTGTGTGTGTACGTGTATGCCTGTATGTCTGTCTCTGTGTATTCACCGATTCGTTTATACGGGTGAAGAGCTTTCAGGCTCGGAATCTCCCGTCTCCGTATCCCAATTTGTCCAAATTGTGCCTTAAATGTGCTAATCTTTTCACCATCGACTACTTCTTTCCTCAATTTATTCCATTTATCCACGCATCTATACGGAAAACGAAATATTTTGCAAATTACTGCGACATCTAGTTTTTTTTCAGTTTTCTCTTTTGTCCTCTCGTTTAACTGGATTGTGCTTAACTCGATAAAAACTGTTCCGTGTGTGTGTGTCTGTGTGTGTATGTGTGTGTGATACAGGCGGTGAGTATGTACAGATGATGTGGTCTTTTATTGTTCCCGAACTGTTGCAAGCAATTGCCACCGAGCCAACCATCTCCGTCATTCCCGATCACATGCATTCACTAGCCAAGGTGTGTGTGTCTGTGTGTGTTTGTCCTGTTTATTTGTTTGTTTAATTCCTATTCTCTCTATGATTTGTTTTGCTTTATGTCTGTTGGACTTGAGAATATTGTTTAATTTCTTGTTGTTTTGTTTGCTATTTTCTTGTGTGAGGACGTTTATCGATCTCGTTTGTCTGGAGTTTGTTTGACGATAGATAGATAGATAGTTCGAATATTCTTATAGATGTTGTCTTTGAGAAAATTGTGTGTTTTTTCAGTGTATTGAGACGCTGAATTGTCCGTGTTTGAGCGACGCGCAAATGACTGAACTCTTCAAAACTGTGCACCAGCATTTCGAGAAACATTTCGAAAAATCGCGTCAGCGCGACGAGAAACGACGCGACGAAGACTACGACGAGGTGCGTCGCTTTTGTCGACAATGTTTTAATTGATTGAATTTTAAAATAATTATAAATTGTAATATAACATTTGTGGGTTTATTTTTTTACATTAATTTGATTAATTTAATTTTTGGTTTTTGGGCAAACTTTAATGGTTTACTGATGCTGCATGATTTTGTTTGGGGCGTACGTAAAAATATGAGAGTGTAACATATTTTTCTGATCTTTCCATTCGATTAATCTCGTCGTTATTTGGAACATAGTTTTTATTTTTCACTTGTTTAATTTTGCATGTGTGTGTGTGTGTGTGTTTTTGTGTGTTTTTTTCTTGTAGGAAGTGGAAGAGGAATTAGTAGACGAAGATGATGAATACTCATACATTATCTCGCGTATCGCCGATATTCTTCATGCGCTGTTTATTGTCTACAGAGAACAAGTTCTGCCGCTGTTTGACACTATTGTGCCGCATCTCAACAATCTGCTGGTATTTGCTCATCCTCCTATTACTGTGATAATAATAATTATTATTATTATTAATTACAGGCAAGTACAGTAGCATGGGGGTAAGAGTGCAAGTGCACTATTAGCACCCCTGCGGTGGTCCCCCATGTGTACTGAAATCACTCCAAAGGATATAAATAGACATACAGAAAGGGAGACATTTCTCTTTTCTCTTCCGCTTCATGTGTATGTGGTGACTTATTCCAATTTGATATAGTTATCTACATATAGAGCTATGTTTTTAATATCCTTTTTACTATTTGTTGTGCAAGTATTTCTTGATTATATTTTCCTATTTTGAGCGCGCCTTCATTTTGAATTGTATATTTTCAAATTGAGCTTTTGTATATCATTTTGACATTTATCTCCAATCGTCCTTCTTTCTTCCATTGTTGACAAATCAAATGTTTAAGATTAAAGGCAGCTCAAGTGACAGCTGCTACACGGGAAGAAGTCGAAGCTTATGAACACACACAGGCGTGTCCCGTACAGCTCGCTGCCACCGCAGAACCGACCCTCTCCACGCTATGACGCCACAAGAAAGGAAGACGTATTAGAGAGGGTCACCTCCCCAGAATGCATGACACAACACATGACTGATATCTGGTATCATCATTTACTGCTGGGTGGACAGGGGCTGTTGGATTATAGAATTCCTCCAAAGAAGTTCTGCTCCGCCGGGTTTCGAACCACGGACCTCCCGCTTGTGAGGCGGGTGTGCTACACCACGGAGTCCAACTTGTGTGTGTGTGTGTGTGTGTTTGTGTGATGTTTTGGTCATGCATGGTGTAAATAACACCTGTTTTGAAACGAAGAAGGATTAGTGGCTGTCAGCGATGTTTTTCCACCTGTCTGTCCGCTTATACCTGTATATATGTGCGTGTGGTCCTTTTGCCCATACATCATGTTCACCTGCCGGAATGCCGAAAAATGCGAGCTGACCTGTCGGTGACAGTGATAAATCCACGTTTCCGCTGAATGTATGTGTGTGTGTGTGTGTGTGTGTACCCTTGTGAATATTTGTACATGTATGTGTCTGTTTATACAATGCCGCATTGTAAATATTGTACTGTCTGCGCATCTGAGACACATTGTGTGTAGAGATTGCGCAATATAAATGTTTCAATAAATGAAAAATGAAATGTGTGTGTGTTAGGTGGAGGGTCGACCATGGACGGAGCGGCAATGGGCGCTGTGTGTGTGGGACGATGTGATCGAGTACTGCGGCCCAGCCAGCCTCAACTATACCAGCCATTTTGTCGAGCCCATCACCAAGTACATTCTCGATAGGTGGGCTTGTGTCTCTGTCTGTCTGTCTGTCTGTGTGTGTGTGTGTGTGTGTCTCTGTGTATAAGCGGGTTATGGTTTGGTTCAACCAACACGCACACACATTTTCATTTCATTTCATTTATTCGAACATTTGTAATGCGCAATTTACACAATTCGTCTCAAATGCGCAAAGATGGACATATTTATACATAAATGCATACACACACTATACATACATGACACACGCCAAGGGTTGAACGAGAAATTCTTATGTACAGATCGAGGTATCTATTCGGTATGTGGGGATACCAAGGCACACACACACACACACTCACGCAAACACGCACACACACACACACATCGTTTAGACAGTATAGACAGACCCACACAGTACAGACAGTAAGGGACCCACACATACATACACACAAACACGCAGACATACGCACAAATGGGCAATTGTGTACAAGACAAGATCACACTGATAATGTATAAGCTCTGAACACGCATACACTTTCAACGGACAAACATACACGAATGGGCGGACAGATAGATTGTTCTTCCACAAATATATGCCAAGATACTTCAATAGTTGGCCAATATTGTGAATGAAGTTTTTTACGAGCTAGCAGAATGCATTGTCAGATTTGGCCTATTAAATGCCACCGTACGTATGTGTGTGTGTGTGTTTGTAAAGTACAGTACAAATAGTATACATATTTATTGCACATTCTTCATCAGGCTTTTCGGTACAATAATTTTACAATACACACGCACACACATACGAATTATCAATCACAATTCAGCACATACAGATTCTTCAATATCATTTATATATATGCATAGGAAAAGACCAAAACGTAGTTACATGAACTGAAGTTACAATGTAGAATTGTGTAATGTAATATCTATACCTTTTACAATTTCATTTGTCCCAACTGAAATCAAAGTTGTCCCAACTGAAATCAAAGTTGTCCCAACTGAAATCAAAGTTGTCCCAACTGAAATCAAAGTTGTCCCAACTGAAATCAAAATTGTCCCAACTGAAATCAAAATTGTCCCAACTGAAATCAAAATTGTCCCAGCTAGAACCACAATGTGTGTTATTGATTTTATATTAAATATCAAACTTAATTGTTATCAGTACATTTTATTGTATTTCATATGAAAAATTTAGCATTAGTCGTAAAACATAAGTATGTACTACTTACTATACAATTACAATGCAGATATGTACCGTATGTACTTACTTTATGCCAGCCAACTTTGATTTCAGTTGGGACAATTTTGATATCAGTTGGGACAATTTTGATTTCAGTTGGGACAATTTTGATTTCAGTTGGGACAACTTTGATTTCAGTTGGGACAACTTTGATTTCAGTTGGGACAACTTTGATTTCAGTTGGGACAACTTTGATTTCAGTTGGGACAAATGAAATTGTAAAGGGTATAGATGTGTATGTGTGTCTTAACGTCTTTGTGTGTGTGTGTGTGTGTATGTATTTATCTGTGTGTATGTGTGTATATATGTGTGTGTGTGTGTGTTTGTGTGTATTTATCTATGTGTGTGCATATTTATATGTGTGTGTGCATATTTATCTGTGTGTATATACCTGTGTATTTATCTGAGTGTGCATATTTATCTGTTATGTGTGTGTATTTATCTGTGTGTGTGTATGTGTGTATATATCTGTGTATTTATATATGTGTGTGTTTGTGTGTATTTATCTGTGTGTGTGTGTGTGTGTTTGTGTGTATTTATCTGTGTATTTATATATGTGTGTGTTTGTGTGTATTTATCTGTGTGTGTTTGTGTGTATTTATCTGTGTATTTGTGTGTGTATTTATCTGTGTTTGTGTGTATTTATCTGTATATTTATATGTTTGTGTGTGTGTTTGTATGTATTTATCTGTGTGTGTTTGTGTGTATTTATCTGTGTGTTTGTGTATATGTGTCTGTGTGTGTATTTGTGTGTGTGTGTGTGTATGTATGTGTGTATATATCTGTGTGTGTGCATATTTATCTGTGTGTGTATGTGTATTTATCTGTGTGTGTTTGTGTGTATATATCTGTGTATTTATATGTGTGTGTGTTTGTGTGTATTTATCTGTGTATTTATCTGTGTGTGTGTGTGTGTGTGTGTTTGTGTGTATTTATCTGTGTATTTATATATGTGTGTGTTTGTGTGTATTTATCTGTGTGTGTGTTTGTGTGTATTTATCTGTATATTTATATGTTTGTGTGTGTGTTTGTATGTATTTATCTGTGTGTGTATTTATCTGTGTGTGTGTGTGTGTATGTATGTATGTATTCATCTGTGTGTATGTATGTATATATCTGTGTATTTATATGTGTGTGTATTTATCTGTGTATTTATCTGTGTATTTATCTGTGTGTGTGTGTGTGTTTGTGTGTATTTATCTGTGTGTGTGCATATTTATCTGTGTGTATGTGTGTGTGTGCATATTTATCTGTGTGTATATGTATTTATGTGTGTGTGTATTTATCTGTGTGTATATGTATTTATGTGTGTGTGTATTTATATGTGTGTATATGTATTTATCTGTGTGTATGTGTATTTATCTGTGTGTATGTGTATTTATCTGTGTGAATGTGTATGTGTGTGTGTGTGTGTGCACATACAGTCAGCCGGAGGTATGTCAGGCGGCCGTGTACGGATGCGGTGTGATGGCTCAGTTTGGCGGTGTCGGCTATCGGCCGCTGTGTGGACGCCTCGTGCCTCATCTCGCCGCCGTCGTACAGAGGCCTGACGCTCGCGAGCCCGACTGGATCTCAGCCAGCGAGAATGCCATCGCCGCCGTCGCCAAAATTCTCAAGTACACCGGCCGTGGAGGAGTTGGCGGAGATGAAGGAGTGGATGTGCAGGCCACCGTGCCACTCTGGTTTTCATGGTGAATTACACCATGGTGACTTATGTGTGTGTGTGGGTGGGTTGGTGTATGTGTATGTTTGTTTTGTGTGCCTGTGTGTGTTTTTGTGTGTGTGTGTTTGTTTTGTATTTGTGTTCGTATGTGTGTGTTTGTTTTGTATTTGTGTTCGTATGTGTGTGTGTGTGTGTGTGTTTGTTTTGTATTTGTGTTCGTGTGTGTGTGTTTGTGTTCGTGTGTGTGTGTGTGTACATGTGTTTGTGTGGGTTCTGTTTTGTGCCTCATACGTGTGCGTCTGTTTGGATGTATGTGTATGTATGTATATTTGTCTCTGTATGTGTGTGTACTCACTAGTTGTACTCACTAGTTGTTGTGTACAGGAGATGAGCAAGTCTGTCAGACTGTGCTGTCTCCAAAAACCCACTGTTTTGTCTAATCTACGCTTAAATTGCCCTGGATACTACTTGATTCCACTACACACTTTTCTAGACTATTCCAAATGTCGATACGTCTATTTGTGTGTGTGGGTGTGTGTGTGTGTTAGGCTGCCTGTATGGCAAGACACCGACGAAACCCCGCATGTCTACGGCTATCTGTGTGACCTGGTGGAGGCCAACGATGCGGCAGTGTTGGGCACCTCCAACGACCGCTTGCCGCGTGTCATTGCCGTCATGGCTGAGGCGCTAGCTCGCCGCGCTATCGCCACAAATGAGCCAGTTGGTGTGCGTATGGTGGCGCTAATTCGGCAAATTCAGGTGTGATAGCTAGATACACCTGTACGCTTGTATTTGGGAATATTTCTCATATTCCGGTATTCGGCCGTTTTCAGCGTTTATTGTTATGGGCGTTTTTTAAGCGCGCACCAGCCTGTTGAGATAATATATAGCGCGCGCCCCACTGTGTGCCCATCTACAGTGGTGACTGCCGGTAGACTCAAACGGAGGTGTTAATGAACGAACCCGGGCCAGGATTCGAACCGCGAACCTCTGACACACGAGAGTTCAGCCAGCCTAGCCACTGAGCTACTCGGGAACTTTCAGCGTTTAGCACTGTTTTATCATAAAAAATAGCCTCGTGTGAAACTTGTCCTGTTCAGCCTCAAGCCTACCGCTTTATATGTCGTCTATGTTCTATTGCACATGCATTGCTATATTGCACGTCTGTGTAACGTTGCAACATTGGATTCAACATCTGCTTTGGGCGTGCATCAGAATTGTGTCTATGCCCAAACGATAAGTTAGCTACATATGCGCGCGTGTGTGTGTGTGTGTGTGTGTTAGAGCAATGAGGAGTTATTTCATGCGTGCGTCGTTCAGTTGAGCGATCAGCAGAAAGAGGCCCTGCAGGAGGCGCTCTCATCCTCTGTTCAGGCGTCAGAGACACCAACCGCCGCCGCCAACCACTGAAAAACAAACATTTTCTCTCACGCCGTGCAAACTCTGCAAATTCAAGTAAGTGTGTGTTTCAGTCACTGTGTGTGTGTGTGTCTTTTGTTCAAGTCTGTAGTATGTGTATGAGTCGTCGCTTTATTATTATCATACTGACACAAACACACACACACACACACACATACAGACACACACATACGTACAGTCAGACACATACACACTCAGACACTCACATACACACATACTGTGTCTGATACACATCCACACACACAAACACACACACACACACACACAAACAAACACACACACACACACACACAAATTTCGGCACAATATGCGCTATACTTGCGCCTCAATTGTGTAGTTGATTGCCTATGAGACTGATGAATATGATGACAGTTAGCCTAATCGGCACGCCGGTCGAGCTCAAGCATTGCGGCTCCCGTGTGTGAATGCCGACACAACAACACTGAGAAGCCCTGTGAACTGCTGATATCATCTGTCACGCTGGTGTGTATGTCCGTGTGTATGTGGCGGTTGAGTGACCTGCGTGCGTGTGTGTGTTTGTGTGTGAGGGTGTGTTTGTGTGTGTTTCAGATGACGGTGGCAAATTGTTCGTTTGTGTGTGTGTGTGTGTGTGTGTGTGTGTAAGGCGACATGCACTCACACCTTCACACACACACACACACACATACATACAGGTACGTGTTATGGAGATAGAAGGTTCCTTGTTGAGAAGTAGCCAGATGTTGTGAATCACCTCAGCTGATGTGAATTGATGTGTGTGGATTATGTCTGTGATGTGTGTAATGAATACATCTGATATGTCCTTATAAAGTCCCTTGTTAGTAATGCTAAAAACAAACAGACACACATCCAGTTTACACTGTGGTAGCACTGATAAAAGCGAAAATTCTCCTCGTATCTTGACTGTGTGTGTGTGTGTGTCACATACATACATACTGTATTTGCGTTGTCAAATATATTTTATTTCAACACAAAACAATGCCATCCGGCCAACGACTGATACCTTCAAACTGAATCAAACCGGAATACGATAAAAATAACAATATATATAGAGAATCTAAACATGTTCATAAAAGCATTCACATGTTAGGGCGTAGTTGATAATATAGCAATATATGCCTTTCGAACCACACAATTTAAAGCTGGTCGCATAACAGCTGTGAGGATTACGTGTGTGTGTGTGTGTGGCTTCTGCGTGCGTGCGTGTGAGACACACACACACGGACGGGCAGGCAGAGGGTTTGAGGGGTAGAGGACGGGAGAATGATCTCACTCGCAGCGAGATTTCACCGTTGCCACAATCATGTTGGTGTAGTAGATCAAACAGTTTGCCGATATAAAAACGGCAGCCGATCTGATAAAAAACAACACACATTTACAAACTGACATTAAAACTCAAGCGCAGTATGTTTTATAAATCCAATTAGGAAAAAATTCAGAGAGGTATTTCAAATTGGTGCTATATTACGTATTTATTCACAAAATACGTTTGATGCAAAACAGCCAATATAAAATGGCATATCCATAGAACGGGAATATTGAAAGACACTTTAGTGTCTTTTTATACCACACTTTCAACCGATAAATTTACATTAATTCAAGCACTAAGCATCCGTGCTTGCGGGCTGGTATTTTTTAATATCAACCCGTTTTTGTGAAATAACATACATGCATACAGACAGACAGACAGACAGACTCACTGGCCCTCCTTGAAGTAGTCTTTCAGCGTGTTGCTGAATTTTTTCGAATAGCGCACGAACTCCTTGCGCCGCGCATCTAGAGCCTGCTTGCCCTGCGAACCGGGAATATAGCCAGACACACCCTGTACAGCGTCCAGCAGCTTCTTGATGGCACTGGCTATCTCCCTGACACACACACACACACACACACACACAGATTACGTTACGTAACCAAATCCATGGCTGAATTTGGTCACCTACCTACGAAAACGGCACCCTTTCCAAACAGGATTCCTATTGGCTATACTAAAAGGTTAAATATACAAATGATGTGATAACGAAACTTGTTTTTTTACAGTATTCATTCGGGCAGTGTTAATTTCCTTTAAGAAAACAATGTTTTTCCCAGGTGAAAATAAAAACATAAATTTGCTTTAATTATATTTTTCATATATACGGAGTGAAAGATAGCAGAGATGAAATTACACCTTATATTAATCGCTGGTATAAACAATATTATCTAAAGTGTCAGTAAAGAGTGTTTTCTGAAGACGGAGAGAGCTGATTGTAAATACGGGGTCCTCATACACAATAGAAAAGCAAGGATTATGATATGATAGAAAAGCAGGAATTATTAGCCAAGAATTTCTCAACTAGCTTCAAATATGCAACTGCAACCATCTCACTGATGCTCTTGACATCATTGGTAAATCATTAGAGATGCAGAGTGTACTAATACAATAAATAAATGAAAACATATCTAGTGTTTTAGTTTAGCCATATATATATATACATCAATGTTGACAACATTTTGTGAAAGGGGTAACATGCTTAATATGGGATGCTAAATTGGGTAACAAGCTGAAAAGGGTTGGGAACGACTGATCTAGAAGTACGGAGAAGTAGTGTGGCTGACTTGATCGTTTCGAGAAATGTTTTGCGGTCGGTGATTTCGGCTGGAATGCGCGCCAGAATGCGTTTCAAATTGGCCGACTTGCGATTGAGCTCCTGAAACGGCTCCTCGGTGCGCATCAAACGATACTCGGCTGCCAACACGCAACAACAAGCGAGCCTCAGCCATTGCTTCTAGCCGAATCAAGCAAATCGAGAGGCTCATTTCAGAGCAAACTCATGAACAACAAACTCAAGCAAGCAGCCAAAGAGCTACGCAACAACGACAAAATAGCAATTCGTCGAGCCGACAAAAGCGCTTCATTTGTGGTATACTCAACAAAAGCGAATATCTCGACAAAATAAACGCTATACTCAGCCACAGCAGCAAATTCGACAAAATTCGCCGGAACCCGACGGAGGCGATTAAAAATACGCATACACACACACAAACAAGCATACAGATACACACACAAGTACACTAACACGCACAGATACACTGATACATAAAAAAGAGAAATAAGACATACACCGTATACAGTGTAGTCCTGATATAAGAGAATTGTCGGCAGTGAAGAAAAAGTATCTTATAACGAGTTGAAATTAGAAACGTAAAGTATAGAAAGGGGACCAGAAGTGATACTCTCTTATAACCGGGGTTCACTGTATAAAGAAACACACACACACACATATACAAACATACCGTATATTTCGGCGTATAAGGCGACCGTCAGATAAGACGAGGTACAAAATTAGAGCAAATTTTTATGCACTTATCATGTATCGGTTGTATAAGACGAATGAATAATGCTAAATGAATTTGATGGGTTTTAGATATACATATGGAGCAGGTTTGATTTTTGATATTGATGTTGTACTGTAATACCTACTCTTATTGAGAAATAAAGGTGTTTGTAATCAACCATTTTTATTTACAACCAAAATGATACTGATTTTTTCATGTAAAATGAAAAATTCGGTACGCAGAATTCAAGGTCTGACTTTTATATCGGTTGTATAAGACGATTCACAATTTTTAAGAGTGATTTTTTTACTTTAAGCGTCGTTTTATACGCCGAAATAAACGGTACATATACATACACATAGACACACACGCACCGTCCATATCAGATGTGGCCGTATCGGCCGAGTGCAGTCGCAATATACTCTCGTGCATGTTAACTGGAAGTTCGGCACGTCGCACGAGAGCACCGACCAGCTCGCACGTGAAGCCCGGCAAACACGCCTCGACACGCGTCAACGCCGCACGCATTGTCTGCGCGCCCGTCTTGCGTTCGCGCTCCAACTAACCATCACACACGCCACCACACACACACACACACACACATTACCCCTGTTGTGACTTTTCGCCTTGTTTGTGAATATTTGGGTGTAAGCCTGTCTGTGTAATTCTGCGCGTGCATGTGTGTGAGTGTTAGGTGTGTTCCAGCGTGTATGAGTGTATGTCTGTGTGTGTGTGTGTGCCGCGCTTTGGTTTTAGCTTGCGGCGGTCGGTTGTTAACCTGCTAAGCGCTGATTGGCTGTTGGTGGAGTGACGTCACTTGTTTTGTCACTTGTGTGTTCGCGTTTGACCAGTCATTAGTGTGTGAGTCTCAAGTATATTGAGCGAGGTGAAGCATACAATACACACGGTGTTGAATAGGGTGTAGAAGTGCCCACAACCCCCATACCGTAACCATTACATTATGTGTTAATAGACACCCAGTGGTCTCGTATGAGATCACCTGAAAATTACAATATTTTGTAGGTTTTTATTGTCTGTATCGTTGGGCTATATTTATTGGGAACAATTCTGTGGTTCAAACAATTTCATTTGAATTAATTGATAAACAAACGTGAAAATGTTCGACTCAATATAATTCCGAGAGGTAATTGTTAACATATATATATATATATATATATATATATATATATGAATATATATAACGCTCTATACCTATAGGTCTCCAAAACTCTCACATACATACACACACTATTTTTTCTAATATATATGCGTATGTGTATTGTGTGTATTTGGACAGAACCTGAGTGAGTACGGGCCGAATGAGAACAGGAAACACTAGCGAGGACAGTGGAGACTCCTCGCCGACCACCATTGTGTCGGCTCACGTCACACTGCTGCAACAAACAAATATGTAGGCAAACACCTGGCTTCTTTCAAACTGTCCAGACAAGCGTTGTGAGCCTCGCTTTCTGATAATTGGCTTATTTATCTCTATTCAATTCCTCACACTCTTACTCGTCGGCTAATTTGTGATCCAAACATCTTTGCTTAATTTCGTGGCAATCGCCCCAATTAAATAAATTATACTTAGTACAGTTATGATCAGTTGTAGTATAGTTAAGATTGGTTCATGCCCAACGGTTAAGATTGTGTGGTGTTTTAAGTACAGGAATGTTAGCAATTTCATTCTTTATGTTTCAAATCGAATATCGTTTTGTTATTTTGGAAAATCCGCAGCATTTGCCCTTTTCTTGTGAAACTTACGCGTTCATACCCTAATAAAAACTCAGTACCAAGGCACAGAAATAAACAATAACACAGTGAACAATGAAAGCAAATGTAAGTAAATTCAGCACAACGAAAACGACATAAATATTGAAGCGAAACAAAACTAACAAAATACCAGTTCTAAAAAACGTCAAACTTCGACAAACCGTAATTGTGTGACCACTTTCGTCTCGTCAATTCAGTTAAATAGCCAAAGAGACGCAATTGAGACAATGTGCTCACATTCCAATGCGAATTTTGTAGCACATGGAACCATTTCTTGCTGGTAAATTATTGGCCACATTTTCATTGTGAATGACAACATCAATTCAAGTGTATTTATCCACACAATATGAGTGGGCTATTTATGTAATTTTGTTCTATGTCTTATCACGTTCTCTAATTATCATGTGTACATCTCAGCCAAATGATTTGTTGCACTTCACTGTGTTCAATACTCACTACTGCAATTCAAGTGAATCAGTGTACTGGATGTTTGACGCATAGCGCGGTGTTGCATATCAATCAACATGTATTTGTAGAGCGCACATACCAACACACGCGCGAATGAAACAAAACAAATAGCAAATAGTCAGCAGAGAGCAAATAAACACCGCAGCAAAATAAGCAAGCATGCGGCAAACACAAGTATGCATACATAAAATAACTTACATACACATATACGTACCCATATTCAACACATATATACACACATACATAAACACACACACACACATATATATATATATATATATATATATATATATATATATACCTACACATACACACACCACACACATCTATAACAATATAACAGATACAGATATTACATTACATTACATTTTGGAAATATTTATGTAGCGCCCTACACCTGTAGGGTCTCTAAGGCGCTGTACACACACACAAACGCATACATTCACAAGGTAAAATATGGAGAGAGGGAGAGCGCAAAGAGAAAATCACACCTTATATTAATCACTAGTGTACACAATGTTATCTAAGATATAATAGGACTTCAACGGCATTTTTTTAGTGTTTTTTGAAAAGAAGGATAGAAGTGATAGAACGCAGTGTTGGGGAGAGCTTATTGTAAATACGGGGTCCTATGATAGATAGACAACGATTATAGTGAGAATGTCTAGAAGGAAAAGCAGGTTCCACTAAGAGACAAGAATCATCAGTTGATTTAAGTGAACGAGTATATTTTTTATACGACAGAAGTTCAAATAAATACGAGGGCTTACGGAGAATAAGAGTAGAATGGATGATTAAGCAGAGTAGAATGTATGACACACACACATCCACAAATATGCACATGCAAACCTACACGAAAACAATATCGGGAACAAATCGGCATATCACAATAAGCATGCATACAAACTCTGAACAAAGATTGTATCGAACGGGCTCAGAGCGCGGCATAGTGTAACAAAGTTTCAGTCTGACCAGATTTTCTGCTTCTTTATTTGCTTTGTGTTGCGTTTCTATTCAGCTAATTTAGTAAATATACTAAATAAGTAATATACTAAAAGTAATATACTAAATATTCCCACGCGCGTGTAGCATCAGAGGTAGTGTATAAATTTACAATAAGTGTAGTTAGTGCGTAGTTATGTGTGTGCGTGTGCGCGTGTGTGTTACCTTGTACAGAATCGCGAAGTGTTTTTAAGCGTGACTGATGACTGATTTAATGGTTGTTTATCTGTTAAGTGGTATCATTAATCGACTTTTGTAGAGCTCACGTCTGAATAGGTGCATATATGTAAACATGCTCTGAGCGCTTGCTACTGAGTATGTGTTGAAACCTGGCGTAGACCTGCGTATCCTCAGAAGTGAAAACACCACTAGAGTCTATGGTAAATTACTGATTGAGGTAGCCTTGGACCCAGGTGGCTGACATTGTTTAATGTGTTGTCTGTAGAGCCAACCCACACTGCGTGCGTGCGTGAAAAGGCCCGAGGGTCCGTATAAAAGACGGTGTCGACTAGGCATGGGGGGATTATTAGAACAGAGACATTCGAGATGTAAACATAGGGCGTTAGGAGGTGTGGCTGACTAGGACTTTGTGACACAAGTATAGCGGTTTGTGAGCATTTTGATACCTCTTCACTATTAGTTGTTCGGATTGCCTGTGTGATCAACAATATATTCATAATGGAAGTCGGTATTTCGGAGTTATGGCGGCACAACAACAAGAACAACTAAATCACACTATCCCTGTAAGCTGCAGTGTCGGAAAGGCTACACATAGGGAGTAAGGTTATGCGAATAATGATCGAACGATATTTCAAAAAGATGATTGCGAAGGGAAGTTGAAAAAGAAGCAAGAGATTTCGAGGAAGTCACGAGGCTAAGAGGAAGGTCGTTGTAGAGACGGGGAGCATAAAATAAACAATATTTACTAGACCAAGAAGATTCATTGCAGGCACGAGGACAGGAAAGAGGTCAAGGCTAACGAGATATGAGGTCGCTAGGTGTGAGGAGATTGGATAGGTAGATCGGTTGGCGAGGGCCATGTAGGATTTTGTAAATCAGACAGCAGTTTTTTAAGTGTATGCGAGGAATCATTGGAAGCCACCGGAGTTTGAGTAGAAATGAGGAAGTGTGAAGACAAGGGGAAGTGAGGAAGTGTGAAGGGAATATGTCCCTAGCTAGCTAATGTGCGATTAAAATTCGATTTTAACATCCAAGAGTTTTAGCACATAATGCTGTTTGTAATAGCTGTCGCAAAATCAGTCTGTGTACTATCTATAGTGTCTGTATTCCTATTATCTTGATATACCGAGGCTGTATTTCTCTATGCGGACTATTTATCTTATTGTGGACTCCGTGGTGCAGTTGTTAGCACACCCGCCTCACAAGCGGGAGGTCCGTGGTTCGTAACCCGGCGGAGCAGAATTTCATTGGGCGAATTCTACAATCCCACAGCCCCTGTCCACCCAGCAGAAAATGATGGTACCAGATATCAGTCATGAGTTGTGCCATGCATTCTGGGGAGGTGGCCCTCTCTAATACGTCTTACGTCCTTGTGGCGTCATAGCGTGGAGAGGGTCGGTTCTGCGGTGAGAGCGAGCTGCACGAGACACACATGTGTGTGTTCATAAGCTTCGGCTTCTTCCCGTGTAGCAGCTGCCACTTAGGCATTTAACCTTTAACCTTGTTATGCAATGTTACGGCACTAATGTCATTAAATAGGCGTGGGTGGCCTCTTGCTTTATCGTTACATTCTTGTATTATTGTGTATAATAACGTAATCTGACATATATATATATATATATACATATATATATATATATATATATATATATATATATATATATATATATATATATATATAGCTAAATTCAACTTGAAATAAATCTTAACCGCACACTTTACGTTTACACGCTGCGATTAGTCGATTGGGTCTCGACAACACTCGAGTTGTCGATATTAGAATTGAGGGACAACACAAAATGCATCACTTGTATTTTTTGTCTGACATCTGAGCGTTTCGAGTAAATTGCTATGCATGTGTGTGTGTGTGTATGTGTGGTCTGTTTGCTTGTATTGGCTCGTGTATTTTTGCATTGTACGTTTTCGTTTGGTTGTTTTTTGCGTTGCTTTGAGACGGCGGCTCTCGTGCACACAATGAAGGTAGCCGACGATAGCACGCACGCGCGGCCGCTGTTTGGCGCTCATGTGTATTGCGGCTGCATTTCGCTGGAGGTCGCCATCTGTGTGTGTCGGCCCATTTGTGAGTGGGCGGGGCTTGGCGCCGTCGCCGCTGAGCCGGGTAAGAACTGCACTCGCGGCATTTGATAGCGCGCACCGCCGCCGTATCCATGGCCGCCCTGCATTTGCCTGTGTGATTGGGCGCGTGGCAGGTGGAACATACAGCGAAATTGAGACACCGTCAAAGTTTGCACCCAATCAAACAATCAAATAGGATAATACAAATATACATTTTTTATTATTGTTATGAACCAGTATTGTTGATTTCTTTTGATTGGATAATCTTATTTTTCTACACTATTAGTGTATGTTTTAGTATTTTCCTTATTTGACAACATTTTTGCTAAATTATTTTAATTTAGTCTGGTTTATCGTTTATAATCAAATACTAAGTACATTCAAATCGCATGTTCGGAGTTAACGAAAGGAATACGCTACTTGGAGGTGTATTTAAAAGGTATTTCTACCTGCATTAAGGTAATATTCCGCTATATAAATAAATAGTGTGTGTGTGTGTGTGTGTGTGGTGTTCACTCACCCTGCGTATTGATTGGGGTACTGCTTGAAAATACGGCTAAATGTCAATGTAAGCCAGTTTCAATGACAATGTAAAATTGTATGCTAGTTCACACTGTGGAATCACGTTCTATTTATTGTACACTGGAAATATATCCTTCGATCAATTTTCATTTTTGATGTTTTTTGGTGTTTTGCCTCCGGGCGCACTTACCATTGTGTGAACTGTATAGACTTGCTGTCGACATATCAAAACGGATATATTTGTAGCACACACACTCATATATATATATATATATACGTCATACAGGTAACGACTCAAATGTTATGGGGATTTTAATTTTATTGAATTGTTTTTTGGGTATTATTGTTCACGCTTCTCTGGAGTGTTTATCTGTGGGCATACGTTGTTTTCTCGGTGAAATGTAGTCCTGTCTTTTGGGAGATAGGCAGTCGGGATAAAAAATGTATTGTGATGAATGGAACAATTGTTGATTTGGAAGATTTCGCGTTACGAATCCGGTGTGATTTTCTTATGACATATGGCTGATTATTAATTGCGATATTTTCTCCCTCGGTCTTCAATATTTGTTTCTTGTAGAAATTATGTATTGGATCTGTGCCAGTTTGTTAGTCTGTGGTTTTTCGTTGTGTGTACGTATATTGCACTCACGTTTTCATCTGCCGGGCTGTGAAACAAACGATGATTGGTTAGTTTCAGTACGCCCTTTGTTGTATGTAGTTGTGGGCTATGTGTGTATGTATGCAATTACATTGCAAGGTTAAAGACCACCAGAAGTGGTCGCCACTTACACGGGAGCAAATGATAACTAATTATCCGGGTAGATGACATCCCGTGTGCAAATATCTACCACTTCAGAAGCGATCCTCTCCTAGCTTTGATACCAGAGACAGAAGACGTATGTTACAGGGGCACCTCCACCGAGAAGCATGTTGTCTGTGGCTGATATCTTTGATTGAATAACAGGGATCGTGCGCGGACCATATAATGACTTCCAGTTTACTGGACTCGAACCCGGTACATCCGGGTTTCAAGTCCAAGACGCTAACCATTGGGCTACAGTGCCGATTTATGTTGTTGTGTAAAACTGTACTCACTCGTCGTAGCCGAATAACTCCCGCAGACGGCTGATGGTAAAACGAACATAAGGCGTCATTTTTAAATCTATTTCACAATAATGATAGCAACGTTTGTTTGCAATATTAATTATGCATCGACAAGTGAGTTTTCGTTTCAGCTCGTATAAATACGTTTAGATAGGACATAGGTCATGTTTTGACTTTTCTACTGTCGTGTTTAGCTCTTTGATGAGGGCAATTACCTTATCAGACTGCGGCTACCGAAGGGATTTGACATCGCTGAATTGTTCCCCTCCCTTCGAAATAGAACGCAAATAACGCATGGTGTAAGTTTTTAATATTGCCAATATTTTCGTTCAATCCTAGCGCGGTGCTATTTTTGCGACGTACACTTATAAGATTTTATATTGGATTCGGCGAAGGTGTGTACAGTGACACTACCTGTGTATTGCTGTGAATACAATGAACGCGACCAGGAAAAGTGTCAGGTAGAACCACGGTGTGCTAGGCTGTAAGACAACAATATTGCGTCATTCATCGGAGTTTGCATTTTTGATCAGATTTTTTTATTATTCTATGGAACTTTTTGCCTGTTGTATTTCGATGGAATTTGATAATTAAATTAAGTTATTTGTTTTTAGGTAAAGTGAAAATTCATTGCAAGATTTGAGGGTAACAGAACATGAGAGAAGGGAAATATCCTAGATGACTAAACACGCCAAATATTGTATTTTGATTCAGATGGCTGTGCACTGAGATATTATATTTATATTTACCAACTCACCAACTCAAGCCCCATTTCTGTGATTTTGTCCCTGCTGAATTATAGTACTATTAATTAATCTTCCACTGTAGGATGTTGTTAGAAAAGCTATTGGAAAGAGCGCAATGTCATACAACAACGAATTGCGACGACAACCCCGATGCCCGACCACTGCTAACACAATGGGCGTCGTTTCGTTGTGCATCCGCTATTTATACTGCGTGTCAGCTGTTGATTAGTCAAGAGTGGAGGTGCCCAGTGCATTTGTGCACGAGTTTCCTTGTTGGCAGTGCCGCCGGCGATTATCATGCACGTGAAACGCACGTGCTCCTGTCAACCATAGTCGCGTGATTCAGCGTCTCCATGGTGATTGTAGGCGGGTGTCTTTGTCGTCCTGATGCTGTCACGTGTTCACTCACTGCACGCACGGGCGCTGCCAGGAATTTGTATTGAGGGGAGAGGACAGATATTGAATCATTTCGAAACCCTATATGCATGGGCGTAAATCCTGGGGGTATGGGGGGTGTATATACCCCCCGACAAATTGGCTGGGGGGTATGAATATGCAATTATACCCCCCGAGAATTCAGCTGAGTTCAGTTCATTGGGTATATTATCATCAAAATCAGCATAGAAGGCAAATGACAATAGGCTAAAAATGCAAGAAATTATAAATATGTGAATAATTACATTATTATATATTTATATTCTATCATTCAATATCCAAACCATTTCATTCATTCATAGTCGATCATTATTATTATTATTATATTACGCAATACACTTTTCATTGAGGTATGTGTATTGTAATTGAATAGGCTGAAAATAGTTGAGGGTACCACGCAATTGACCAACTGAGCGAACTTTGAACACTAATGCATGATGGCTGTCATCCCCCCCGAGCCTCGACACAAATCTACGCCGATGCCTATATGAACTATGCGACCGTATATCTATATGGGGTTACTTGATAGGAGTCATAACCCCTCGTGATGTCGCTCTGAATATACGTCCTTGACTGCGGGAGTGTTTTGTGAAAGGACCAACAGGCTGAACTTACGTTGTGTTCGTGTGTGTGTGGGTGTTGTAGGTGTAGGTGGGTGTATGTATGACTGGGCTTGCAATTTCAACCTAAGTTCATTTCCGGGTGTCATGTGCCGCCTCTCAAGGAAATCAGTGTTGGCGGTAAATCCGCACTTTGTGCAGTTTTTTTCCGCTAGGGTTTGGTCCGCACTTCATGCGCCTCGATCACCGTAGAAATTGTACAACCTGAAACGACTATCCCATCTGGATAGCTGGCTTATCAGGAAGGATTCCATCAGGAACTCATCAGGAAATTCAATAATTGTTTTAGCCCTTTGTATTGTTTTCACAAGCAACTCCCATCTACTGAATCTAGCGAACCCGAACATGGTTAGATGAAGCAGTCAAGGACAGAGTTTGTACATTCGCATATACTGATCAGTTTTTTTTTACCATTAATTTGAAAGTGATGTCTTGAGAAGCGCTTCTCATCCTGTCTTCCTACACTTTCATTTTCCAGTTGGATTTCATCCCTTTGTTCCTGATAAGACGGCTGGGACTCTCAGGTTGGACTTCTCTGGGACTTTCAGGTTGGACTGGGAAGAGAACACGTGTAAACATTGTTCTACTCCATCAGTACTACCGGTTGATACGAGGTGTGGTTTGATACGAGGCGTAATTGACAGACATTTGGTCCTTTCTGTGTTGTTTTTTTCGTTTTTCTCTACCTGCAACATTTGTGTACGCACCGCAGGTTTTAGATCAGCTCTGGTCGTCATTTGATTCTGTTTTTGTAAGTGCCGAAGATGCGTCATTTCGCGCTGCGTCGCTTCTGTGCGCCGCTGCGGGTTGCTTCGCCTTTTATCTCAGTCGGTCCGCGTCATTGTTTGCACTGCTCCTCGCTGTTGTTTGCGACTGGTAATCGCTGGCGTCCGGCGTCTTCCTCGTACTCCTCTGATTTACTGGCATTTCGCAAACAGACTCGGCAGGCTTTCGGTGGTATTCGTCGCGTGGCTCGTAAGAAGCCTGATGCCAACAAAACAGTTTCGCAACTGGGCAAGAGTACGCCACATGATTCTTCATCAAACGCTGCGAGGGTCCTGTCAGACTCCTTGAAGCAGCCAACCATGGAACCTGGAGAAAATGGATATGGCAATGGTGTGTTTTCGAAGCACGGTTCTCATCAGGCATCAGATCCTGTTTCGCAGTTACAATCTCCTACGAATACAGCAAAAGCTGGAGAGACAGTGTCTGCTGTCTGTGCATCCACATTGTATGTGCCCACCACTTCAGTAGGGATCGCCGAGTGTGAATACAGGACGAAGACAGAACGATGTGAGAGCACGTCGTCGAACGTCACCAATTGTCTTCTGCCCGCCTACATCGAAGAGGACTTGGACTGCCCGGCGGACGGAGTGCTGTTGAGTCCTCCGTCGTCAATTCTGAACAGCGACCGTATGCCCAGCGTGTCCCGTGTGCTCAACGCCACCATGTCGACGGCGAGTCGCCTGGCGTTGGAACGCTGGCGACAGAATGAGATACAGCGACTGGGCGTCGAAGGATTCGAGCGGCAACAGCTCCGCACACTAGGCACCGGACGGCAACTGCACCAACGTATCAGCGAGCACTTGATGTTTGAAGTCTCTGGAGGCAATGTGGAAACCGTCGGCCTCGGCGTAGACCATCAAATGGCGGATGAGTGTTCGAACGTAGATGCCAAGGAGTTGGAGAATTTTTGGCGCAGTGTGCGACCGGTGTTGTCGCTGGTCAGCGGTGACACTCAGGTGGGAGCGTGCCGATGTCGTGTCGAGATGCCGGTGCACGACGGACGACTATGCTACGCTGGCGTGGTGGACGCGGTGGCGGCGTTCCGGCAACAACCGCAGTTGCTCGAGTGGAAGACGGTGAGAAGGCCGCGTCGCTCGTTGGCCGACATGTACGACGCGCCCGTGCAAACGGCCGCATATCTGGGCGCCTACAACTGGACGATGCGGCGAGCGACCCCTGCCGCACCTTCGGATGCGTTGCCTGACGGCGAGCAATTGGCGATGGCCACAGTTATAGCGATTAACGCCAGCGGTGCTCCGGCTTCTGTTTACGTGATGCGGCCGCACCAGTGTGCTAGCTACTGGCAGGCATGGCTGCGTCGTCTCAGGCAGTATTGGCAACAGGTGGACAATACGGCAGAGATGTAGGTGATGCAAATGGATGGTAGCGTGGACGCACATTAATAGTGTGGACTGCCATAATGATTGTTTGTGATTACAGTCGATGTGCGTATATGTTGGTGGATTTCTGCCGTTTATACAAGAGGGGAGTGTCATTTGAGCGATCTGCGGGAATCGCGAGAAAATTGTGTAGTTCCGTTTTCGTGATAAAGATGATCAGTTTATAATGGTGTGGTTGTGTCGCACGTTTTCCATCCAGGAGAGCCTTTTGAAAGTTTCACAATTCCTAGTTATTCTTAAGCTGAGATTTCGGCATATATTTGTGGATAATTTCTGAAAGCGTATTCGGCTAGAAGCGTACTTTGTCAAAATAAAGCTTCATTTTTGCAATATGTCTGCTAATGTTTGGTATGTTTCCAGAGAATCATTATGCGCTTGAGTGATGTTTTTGGTATACTTTGTTATTTTTTAGTTGTTCTGGTTTTGTTTGTTTTGCATATTATTTTGTTTATAAAATGCTGCTTTTTAATACAGAGAATGCAATTCGTGTTGAGTGTGAAAACTTATTATTTTTCAAGCAAACATTGGTGTAGTCTAAGGAGCGATAATCCACCTGGGTTGGCTCCTGTTGCAGTCGTTGAGTAATTGAAACAAAATGCTATAGTATGCTATAGCTATAGTAAAAATGCTATAGTTATTTTCATAGTGATGAAAATAACTTGTAGCATGCGTATATTGCCCACGACTTGGCTAACAATTATCTCTGCCGTCGCTTACCGATCTTTTCGGTCCCAATTGACCGTGAGCATACGGGCAGACCTTTTTTTGTCGGACATTTCCAGTGAGAGTGTTTCATCACAGGCGCTGAACAATTAGGACGGTCAACCGGAACGCCAATACTCGCACAATCCAGGCAGTGGACATGGCGCTTGGTTCCTGCCCTTGCCAGTTATTGCTACACGATTGTAGAACGACCGACCCGACCTCTAGGCTGGCTGCGTTTGCGAGAACAAAACCAAGTGACCTCGCTAGTGTGTGTTAGTGAGCTGTGAATACTCGACGAATACTAGCGCCATGTCGTCGTTGTCTGTTCGGTGTTTTCTTTTATTCTCGATAGCAATGTTCTGCTCAGCACGAGGTACTTGATCAACATCAACTTTCTGCTTTATTCAATTACAATTTGATATTTCACAAAAACTATTGCCATCATAATAACCTATAATAATGATATGTTCAGATACAATCGTGTTAATATCATTGATATTAGAAGTAAAATAACCAGTAACGCGCTGTGTAGGTCTACTTAATATAAATATTTTTAAAACGGTTCTTAAACAAGTATTTACAGTCCTTTGTGCTATTATGACCCACATGTACGAAGGGGTTCCATTGAAGAGTGATATAGGTTAGGTTCTCGCACTGGGAGGGGGGTTATTTTGAAAAGAGCAAGCACTCACTTTCTTTTGCAAAATCAGTGACATGGGGAGAAGACATGCATTATACACTGCTGATAAGGGCCTACAACGTCCATTCATAAGAAATCCCCAGAAGACAAGTTAATCATCATTCCCTTAAGGAAATTATATATATTTCATTGAATACGAAGTGAAATCGGGTGTCCACCTGGTGTCTCTTATGATCAATAGTCTCTTCGTTAGCCGTGCTTACTCAAACATTGCCCGAACGATATCCTAACAGCAGTGGCGGCGCCAAGGATTTTTGGGGGGCTCCAGTCCCCCCCAAAATCATAAACATGGACATTAAAATTTATCACCACTGTAAATGAGGTCCTGCAATTTTGGTTAAAGTTGGAGGACTCAATCAGTGTGCCACAGTCCCTTATTATATTATTATGTAGTCAGCGTTCGAGTGTAGCTCTTCATGCTTCGCCAAGCCCCCTGAACTTTTTCCTTAGCCCCCATCGGAAAATCCTGGCGCCGCCAATGCCCAACAGGGAACTCGGAATTCCGATAGAACACCATGGAACATACTCAAGAAAGGATGTTCCATGCGGTCGAATTTAGCGTCCTTTCACCTGATTGACAATCTATAACTTCGGCTCAATCCAATCGAAGTCTTCCTGCTCGATCAGCTACGCTTGTCACACTAGTCGATTTTCAGTGTGACTGCCCCCGTGTGCCGGCAGATCCCGGTTCGGGCTCGGGCGGTGGAGTGCCTCGGTTCTGTCTCGACCTGCTGCGCTCCGAGGACCGGACAGGCACGGCGCGCGCGCTGATCTCGTGCGTTCAACAGGTGCGGCGTAGGACGACGGTCGAGGGGAGTCGGTTCTCGCTGGGGGACGGCACTTATGCGCGGGTCGGTCGCTGCATCGGCCACAAGGTCGGCCTGATTGATGCCCGAGGCGTAGTGGACAAAGCGGCGCTGCAGCGACGAATTCTGCTCAGTCGCAAAATCTCCGAGGCCGAGAGGACACGATACCTGCAGATGGTGGACACTTGTGACACCTGGGATTCGTGTCTTCGCCAACAGTGTCGACTTTGAGGTCGCACCGCTCGGTCTGTCTAATCGCCGATGACGTCTCGTAGTGGTGGTAACGTTATTTTGTAGACTGGCAGTGAACACCACTTAGAGAAGCTCATACTAAGTCGACGGCGACATAGTTAAGTCCCTAGCATCTAGCTTCTAGGGTCTAGTTTCTGCACTGACATCTAGGCAGACCCACTGACATATCCACTTTAGTTTTTGCACTGACGAAATCCAGATAGATCTAGTTCTTGTTTATATCCAGATAGGTCCAGTTCTTGTTTATATCCAGATAGATCCAGTTCTTGTTTATATCCAGATAGATTTAGTTCTTGGATCACCGGCGCGACCGCAAGCGATCAAATCGACTGTCACGCACAAGTTTTTTCCTGGACACTGACATGAAGTATTATCCAAACCAGAATAGATAAGAGACCATTCAATTTTCAGGCAACAATTTTGGGAACAGTTTTTTAGAAATAAATAACTAATCAGCACAGAAATCATTAAATTCCTCATCACTCTCAGCAGATATATCAACTGGAGTCAGTGTTTCTGCAATATCAGCCAGTTCTTCGTCATCATCATCAGAGGAGTCATCAAATTATATCGGATGGAATCACGAGATATCATTACATACTGGTGCTAAAACACTTACTTTCATGTATAAGAGATCCCCGACTTGTAAAGTGAAAATTCACACCAAAAAGGGTCCCTTATACGAGACTCTCGTACACGGGAAAATACAATAGTTCCACTCAAGCAGGTCGGGCCAGCAAGCACACAAATATGGTTGTTTTTTATACTCAAACCGTCCCGTGACGAGCATAATAATCCAGTCTTAGAGATTATAGAAAGATGAGCCGCGTCATGTGGATAGGTCAGGATTGTCACGGATATTACTCATAATATAGCAATGTTATGGCATGCTGTTGTAAAAAAGTATGTTGTAAGTAATTTATTAGCCAAGTGAATGCAATTTAATCTTTGTGTTCGAGTCGTTGCTGATTTGCGAAAATCATTGTGATTTGCCGAATAAAGTCACAACAGCTGTTGAGACGGAGTATGTGTTTACGAGACTTTGTTTAAGACGAAACCTCAGGCCGCACACACACACACACAACACCTCAATTATGTGGCGACTCAAATAGACGACAAACGTACAAGGAAACGTTCAACAAACACAAACACACACACACAGAGAGGAAACAATGGAAAAAAGGAAAATGGCGAAACAGCACAATGACACAGTGAAAATCAAGTGGGGTGTATGCGTGTCTGTCTGTGCACGTGTTTGTGCACTTGTGTGTGTGCGCGTGAGTATATAGTGATGTCGAAACTTAACCGCAGGGTTGGTACACGCACATAAGATTGGTAAAAGTATTAATAACGTGTATTGTAGAAAAGCGTATTGTATTGTAAACACTAGAAGCGCTATAAAATGTATAAAAGATCGCGCGCACACACAATGCTTCTGATGGGAACAGTTATTTCACAAACAAGACACACACACACACACATGCACGCGCATCGAGAACACTTAACAACACATCAAAATACATTATTCGCATTCAGATTACATTAATCCTCTCGACTCTAACATGCAAGCAATCACACACTGACACATACACACACACAGACACACATGCGGAACACATCGGTGCACTTGATACGAACCACCGAGCCACTTAATTACTGAGCGCTCTCCCACACTCTTTCTCATTTTCCCCCGCTCTTCAATTAGCACAGGTGTATTGCTCAGGTGTGTGTGTGTGTGTGTGTGTGTGTGTGTGCATTTGTCGGTTGTTTGCGACAATCGGTGTGTATATTTTCCTCTGTATCTCTGCGTGTGTGTGTGTGTGTGTGTTTAATGTCAATGTCACAACAAACCCCAAGGCCAAAATATAATTATGCCACACATACACAGTCACGCTGAATTACACACAAACAAACACACACACACACATAATATACCAGAGCCATTCGTATTAGCGCGCCTTAATACCGGACCTGTGTTTTAAACATACACGCACACACACACACATGCAAACACATATCGGAACCAAAACAACATTGCAAAAGCATTCTCAAAAGCCAGCATTCAACAACAATTATTGACTTGCACGCTCACACACACACACACACACAAATAATGAACGTTTTACAGTGTGTTTTTGATGGGCCAATCTCGATACAAGATCCAAACATTGTCGCTTGAGACAGAAAGAGGGTGGGGGATGGGGAGGGGCAAGAAAGAGCAGTGGGGGAGGCGAGGTACAATGAGACTACATGATAATACACTTTTTCTGTCGTTGTCTTCGAGGTTCAGGCCTGAGAACGGCTCTCACAGCCTCATCAAACACCTGCACCGAACAACGCAACATAAATAACACTCATATAAATTAAATTTTATTCAATAATATAAATTACATTCACTAGTCATATTAGAAAAAAATTATAGTTTAGAATATCATAGAATTATAGAAGTTATATTAATTAATAGAAGTTACATGAACATAAATTGCACTCATAAATAACAATTACAATACATTAGTAATATCAATTACATTTGTTAATATACATTACATTCATTACTAATATCAATTACAGTTGTTAATATAAATTACATTCATTAGTAATACCAATTACAGTTGTTAATATAAATTGCATTCGTTAGTAATATCAATTACAGTTGTTAATATAAATTACATTCATTAGTAATACCAATTACAGTTGTTAATATAAATTGCATTCGTTAGTAATATCAATTACATTTGTTAATGTAAATTACATTCGTTAGTAATATCAATTACATTTGTTGATATAAATTACATTCATTAGTAATATCAATTACATTTGTTAATATAAATTACATTCGTTAGTAATATCAATTACATTTGTGAATATAAATAACATTCATTAGTAATATCAATTACAGTTGTTAATATAAATTACATTCGTTAGTAGTATCAATTACATTTGTTAATATAAATTGCATTCATTAGTAATATCAATTACATTTGTTAATATAAATTACATTCATTAACAACAGCATTTACATTTTACCCCAGCAGAAAAGACTGCGTCCAATATCTACATTATTATAGATAGTTGTATTATAAAACAAAAGTACAACTAGTGGCATATATGTAATACAGCCTTCTAGCCCCAGACATGAACAATGTAAAAGCCTGCGTGTGTGTGTGTGTTTTTTGTCATAATTAAATCGCTCATGTATATATACATTGAAATTTTAAAGCTCTAGAAACAATTATTTGTTGTTTTTTTGCTCGTGAAGTTTTCGCCACAAAGAACCAAATTTATTAAGCAAACTATTTACCAAATGTATAGACATCATATTAAATTGTTAATTAGCATATAACACCAGTATAACAACGAGCCAATAATTTTTACTTTCAACTTATCTTAATTATAACTTTTAAATAAATAATTTAAGACTTGAAATAAACCTACCTAAAATCATTCACGAAAATACCGCACTACAATTATTAGAATTCTTGTTTGTGTTCGGTTCTGCTCGGCTGAGAAATAGCGAAAATTCCACTTCATAGGGGGCGCTACCTGTTTGAGTCCACGTTGCGTTAGCGCCGAACATTCCATGTAGCAAACGGCACGGATTTTGTTGGCCAACTTATGGCCCTGATCTCGCTTGACGGCAGACATTCCCTGCTCGGACAACATCTGCAGCGCTTCCTTATCTTCGCGTAAATCAATTTTGGTACCTAATTGCCCGCACAGATACACAGAAACACATATATTTGTCGTGTATATATTAATGGTTTCAGTAAAAACGTTATTTGAATGGCATGTAGTTCTATTTTTCAAACTTCCCCCGTGGTGTCGTTCAATTAAAGGGTGTCGCTCTATTTTTATCACTAGCTGGTCAGAATTGTGAGAAAATACGGTAAATTTTATGAATGAAAAAAGAACCAGCTAACGTATGCATATTTACTTAACAAAAAACACAAATACAGAGTTATTAATGATAAGAAATTACAAAAATATCAGTCAGTCATAGCTATTGCCAAACGAGAATAATTAATCAAAGTGACGTTTAA
The DNA here is from genome assembly GCA_916048095.2 of Sacculina carcini. Taxonomy (NCBI): domain Eukaryota; kingdom Metazoa; phylum Arthropoda; class Thecostraca; family Sacculinidae; genus Sacculina; species Sacculina carcini. Next base: position 1,616,184 of record OU696572.1, read on the forward strand.
TTAGAGATGTCGTTCAAATGGAGATTTAACGGTATATTATGAATTCATGTTGGTCCCTTATTTTGTTCCTGTGTCATGTATTGTCGGCAGTAAACTATGAACTGAACTGAACTGAACACAAACACATGCTAACAGACACACACATACACACACACACACATGTGCATGTGAAGTTAAATAAGCCGACCCACAACGCAGAAAGAAAGGAACAAATAATGACACGTAAAAGGAAAAAATATACCCAAGTATAAAAGTATAAAACACAATAGTAAGTATTATTTATATAAAAATATATTATAATTAGATGCTGAAATAATTAATATGTGTCTAAATGCAAAGACATGTATGTATTTGAGTGTGTGTGTGTGTATGGATACATGTGTGTATATTTCATTATGAGTTGTGAATGTGCATGCATGGATTGTATATATAGAAACTATGTCGTATTGTACAATGTTATGAGTCATATTTATGTATTTATGTGGTAGCTATGTGAACTCCTTTGGAGGAATATATTTATATAAAAATATGTAAATGTGTAAGTTGTGGCAGCAGTGAATATTGTATATTTTGTTGTTGAGCAAGTATTTAATAATTAGCTGTTTGATTGGTTGTGTGATTTATGTGAGGAGTGAATGTTCGTGTGTTTATGCTGGCGTGCGTGTTCTGTGCGTTCGTGCGCGTGCTTAGTGACGTCATAGGCGTGCTTAGTGACGTCACAGGCGTGCTGGTTTGCTATTGGCTGGTGTTGCGCATGCGCCGTGTGTACGGGCAAGTAAAGGTCAGCGTCCTGGAGCAATTGCCGTCGGGAAGTGACAGGGAGCGGGTGTGTAGGGTGTGTTGTGTACGGGACAGGGATTTACGGGATATAGCGAGCGTGTGCTAGTGGTAGTATATTGTCTTTTCTTAATTGCAGCAAGCTATAATTTCCTTCTTCATCTTCATTATTCTGCAATAGATACATTTCAGTGTTTATCAGTGTTGGAAGAGATGAAGAATAATGGAAGAATCAAAAGCACATAAGTATAGAATACAGATGAGCAGAGAGATAGATAGATAGATAGATAGAGAGAGAGAGAGCGAGAGAGAGAGGTCACACACACCGACAAGAACAACGGGAGCCTCGGGGCAGTGATGTCTGATCTCCGGGCACCACTTGGAGGTGACGTTCTCGAACGACGAAGGACTGACCACCGAGAAACATATGAGAAACACGTCCGTCTACACTCACAAACACACACAAACACATTGAGGACGCAAGATCACACGTGAATTCAGATAGGAATTAGATAACACACACGTACAAATTTGTAAGGAAATTAGATGGAGGAGAGAGGAAGGAAATGATAGATTGATAGTGGAAAAGGACACCTTAAACACACCCAACTGAGACGTATGAAAATATTCGAAAAAAATATACTAGCGCGAAAATGCACGGCAACCGTTTAATGTATTAAAATGTTGAAAATAGGAGATCCAAGCGAGAGAGAGAGCGATAAAACAAAATAAACAATAAGTTATCAATAAACCAGAGACATACGTAGAAGCAGAAAGTACACTTTCCTAAAGATGCCAGTCTGGTTACTAAGGGAAGCGAAGATTCCCCTACTGTGCAGACAAAAACAATGTTAATTTGAACCCAATACTATATATATAAAATTTCTTCAAGGAACTTCAAGCTGTATGAATGAATATCGAATAAGTTTTCATATTACGTCGTTGTATGTTTATCTTATTCATAGAAGACAGAATAGACAGAGGGGCGGGGGAAATAAGAGTGAATGAGAGAGAGAGGGTGTGAGGATGCTACTGGCCTGAGGATAAGAGAGCGGTCTCAGTCGGTCGTAGTCCTCCTGTCCTGCGGTGTCCCATAGTCCCAGACTCACCTGAATGCCATCACAAACCATCGGAGCCGAGTAGTTGTCGAAACTGCAACACACAAAAACGTACACACACAAACACATGCTTACAAACTTACACATACACACACACAAATACACATATACAGACAAAACATGCGCACACACAAAACACAAAAGCACTGAAGCAGTTTGCTAAAATGACTAAGTAATCAGATAGAAAGAGATGGAATAAGATGAAGAGAGAGAGGTCACTGACACAGTGGGAACATATTCGCCGGGGAAATTGTCGGTGGTGTATGAGATCAACATGCACGTTTTACCGACCGTTCCATCACCAACGACCACACACTTGATTGGGCGGCCCGAAGACATTCCGCCTATCATACACACACACAAACACAAACAAACAAAAGTTACACCAAAGGGAAACAGTATGGCAAATGAAAATAACTAACACAAACAGAAAACATCAAAAACACAACGCACTCCAGTAGTAACATAATCCGGAATTCAAAAATCTAAATACAAACTGGGAACGTAGTGAATTTTGCGAAATAACAGGAACAAAACACGAGCAAATGCTATATGATATATGCTATATCTAATTATATAAAATATGCTAGCACAAAACACCTGAACCCAACATCAGACTAAGAAAAGCAAACTAGTTTTGGACAAAAAAACAGAACACAAACCTTCAAACAGAAAAACCACAAAAAAGCGCACGACCAAAGGGAGGTACACCCACTGAGTAACAATGTAACAATAGTTGAAGTGGTTGATGTGGATAATAAAACTTTGGCTGAGACATTTGCTGCGAACTGAATTCAGTCGGCGGATGTTTGTTTGAATTTAATTTTATCTTTTTGTATTTATAGTTTGTTATTTAATAATTAACTTGCATTTATTGAACTGGCTGCTACTGACTTGTCAGTTTTTCTATTTTCACGTAAATCGGTGCGTTTTTCATACCCAAATACGCGTACTATTTCGTATCATGTTACTATACAAATACAGTCGAAACCGCTTAATGTCATAACAACAACAACATTTATTTGGTATAGCGCATATCAAAAACACACGCGCATTAAACAGCAAGATAAGCCAAAAATATTCAAAGAGAAACACAAAAGAAAACATGACAATTAAGATAGTGTAAAATTTTATACCGGTTAATGTCATACTTTTTGTGGTCCCGTATGACATTTGTCTATGCAAATAACATCGGTTATTGTCATACCTTTGTGTTCAGCCGGTCGATGTTTTTGTGTGTCTGCCCATTCAGTCAAAATCACATTCATTATTTGCGCGTAGTGATTGTGGCAACAGTGATGGGAAAGCGTACTGAGTTCACGCTGCAGTATAAGTTGCAAATATTGGTGTAAAGGCGATAAATTATGGCGATGGAATATATTAATGAATCAGCGATGAATTTGGTTAAAAAAACTATACCGGCTCCAACACGTACATTACATCAGGCTACAATCTCACCGTAACTCGGAAACACCAGCAACACGCACCAATCACACTGACCGCACCAATCACACTGACCGCACCAACTCGCCACCACCACAGCCCAAACCCTCACTACTCCCACATCACTTGGAAACACTGAGTCAGCGCCGCATACAGCTCAGTTCAGGGTCAAGTACACAGACACGCATACACATATCGATACACATTAATGATACAATACACGTAAACGCCACACGCATAATTTAAACCACAATTGGACCATCTCAATGCTGACTAGAAAAAACTACCATTGCATAGGACTTCGGCTGCGATCAGGGAACAATCTCAAAAATCAGGAAGAACGAGAAAGAAATTCTAGACATTGCGGTGACCAGAAGCAATATGAGTCGGAAGCGCAAGAGATCGAGCAATATTGCAGAGGTGGATGAGGCGGTGCTCATGTGGTTCCACCAGATGCTGTAACACGCGCTCTTGGTGAAGCCCAGCACAGTGGAGAATCGCTTCTTTAACATTGGATGCAGAAGTGAAGTGCTACGGTGAGCTGAGTGATGCTCAGATCATCAGCGCAGTGAGGGGCAAAGGAGATGATGACGGGACTGACGTGCCACCCTCCGCCGCGAAGGAGGCGCATGCGAAGATGGGTGTCATTCGTACCTACTTGGAGAATTTGCGGGTTTTGGGTGCCGCTCGTTCAACAGCATTGAGGGAAAATAGAGAAAAACTTTCTGAGCAAACGTAAACATACTTTTATTCACGATTTCTTCCTGAAGCAATGACTTGTGTACTGTGCATTATTTTTACATTTCTGATGCTTGTGAAAATAAGCCGATTTAGAAACACAAGTTTGGAGCCGAAATGGCCAAAAAGATTGAGTTCGGTTAATTTCATACTTTTTGCAGGCCCCGAGGGTGTGACATTAAGCGGTTTCGACTGTTTATCTTGATGTTGATGATGTTGCATATGCTACATCTCTAACATGTACAATATATTTGACTACTTTTGCTGCTGCTTGATGTGTAGTATTTTTCTTGTGTTTTAAACTGTCTATCTGACACGGATACCTATTAGAAATGTTAATGTATATGAATGTTTTGAGTTTCGTTCTCTACGGACACTCGCATTATCATTTCTTATGTATTTTTAGTTTGTTGTGGAGTGTTAATTTGGTATATCAAGCACTCAATTCGTGACTGGTCGTACATTTGTATTTGTACATCAATTTGTACATCATTTGTCACGTAAAATTATCACACAAACACACGTATTTTTGTGCGTTTTTGCATACTTCTGAACGTATCGGTGCTGGTGCGTCAAAGAGACAAAGGTGCGCCAGCTTTCACAGTGCTGCCAATGCCGCCCAAGAAAACTGCGGCCTCTTCGGGCAAAAAGCAGCCGTCGACTGGCGCCAAATCCGGCAGCAAGTCCAAAGCGGCGACCGACGCGCCATCTGGCGGTGCCAAGGAGAAAAAAGGATATTCTGCCGTCAAGGTGCGTTTCACTGTTAAAATTCAAGCCGCTTTATAAATTTTATGTCATGCGTATTGTTTTTTACTATAATAAGCGCGAATACAGTCTCTATGTTTACTTAAATATGCTTGTTTTGTGTCAAGGGTTACAAGTGGGTGAGGTAAGAATATGTGCAGGCCGCATCGGACCTCTAGTGTGCGTGTGTCTTTATGTGTGTGTGTGTGTGTGTATGTGTATGTGTGTTTGTGTGTGTGTGTGTGTGTGCGTGTGTGTGACCATTCGACTGTGAGGTGCGTCACATTCTGTGCGAGAAACAGTCGAAGAGTCTGGAGGCAATGGCCGCTCTCAGAGCCGGCGAGAAGTTCAACGAGGTGGCGACCCGCTTCAGTGAGGACAAGGCTCGCAGCGGTGGCGATCTGGGCTGGATGAGTCGCGGCTCAATGGTGGGCGCGTTTCAGGAGGCGGCGTTCGCTTTGGCCACGTCAACACCGGCCAATCCTGTGGTGACAGATCCGCCGGTGCGCACCAAGTTCGGCTACCACATCATCATGGTCGAAGCCAAAAAGTGACCTGCGCAGATCCATGTCCGTCAACCCAAAACGTCCACTCCAGTGTTTCAGACGTTGGTCTCAGACTATGCGGTATTGTCTGGTCGGAGTGAGTGAGTGTGTGTGTCTATTTTTTGTATGTTTCTCAATCAATGTGTTCGTCCCGATTCGTTTGTTGGATTTTTTTTGTTTTTGCAATTTCCAATCGATCCAAGTGATACTGATGATGATGTAGGACATGCGCTGAATGTTGGAAGCAAGTCTCATTAGAATGTCAGGTCTGTTGTTTGTGTGAAAATGTTTTATGCAGACTTGGAGAGAAATACGTGGATCTTTTCTTAGTTGAAGTTCAGGGGTCATTCGGGCATGTGTTATTTTTGCTTCACAATTTGTATATACTGTAAGTATATGTAAGAACTGTAAGTATTTGTATGTACTGTAAGTATATGAACGTGTGTTGTGGATATGAAGGAATAAGCCATGCTAGAGTACCAGTTATTTGTCTATTTTTCATTTTTCAATTCCTGAAAAATAACCCAACCAAGGTTTGTCATTTGAACGACGCTGGTTCGAAAAAGACTTAAACTCACTAATGTATTCAATAGACTCTAAATATCGACATTCCCGTGCATGTCAAGTTATATCTTTGCCACGGGCAGATATACACACACATTTGCAGACAGATACACATACACTGTAAAATATGGCGCATGGCATTTACACACAAGCAACGGGGAATATTTACTCAAACGACCCTCTACTCGAAACAATTTCGGTTCCACATGCAAACACACACACACCAATGGCACCGGAAGAATACACTTGCAAGAGATTCGCTCGCCGAAGGCGACACCCTCGTTCGAGCGAGGGAACACTTGTTGTTTTATCCCGAAAACACTTATGTAGGCTTGAAAACGCTGACCAAGTAGTCTTCGGCTATATATGAAACTCCATGCTCGAGCCTATCACGACCACTGAGTCTACTCGCTCTTCGTCAACTCGAAGGACCTGTTGAATATCTGGCTGGAGATACGACGCCGCTGTCCGCTCACTCCCGCGGCTCCGTTCATCTCTTTCTCGTCGATCGATATCTGATACTGCAGTCGGCCGTCCTCCCGTGCCGGCGGCGACACGCGACGGGCACCGCACGCCGTCATGCGTCGCTCCAGCCAGCGCAACAGCATCAGAACAGAGTCGGTGTTGGGCAGACGACGGTTGGCCGCCGTGCGCACTGAGTGACTGGACGTCACGCGAAAACTGACGGCGATTCCCTGAAGTGCCCGCATTGCGTCCTCATCGGTCGCGTCATCGCCTGCGAACAACACGCGGATACGCTCCTGCCAGTCGAGACCGTACAGGGTGCGCAGGATGTAGATGGACGCACGTCCCTTGTTCCATCGCACCGGAGGACGCGCCTCGATGGCACAGCGAGCGTGCGACGGCTGGAAACCGTAGCTGCCAAACAACTGTTGTGCCTCGGCCACCAGGGACTCGCGGTGCTCCAGCGGCACCTCGCGATAGTGGTAGGTGAGAATGACGCCCTTGTTCTCCACCCAGGCGCCATCGCGACAGCAGCGATCCTGCAGCGCCCTCAGCAGCGCGTGCAAACTGTCCTCGTACTCGGCTGGAACCGGGTGCACAAACTTGGTGCCGTCCGGGTGCAGAATCTCGAGTCCGTGATTGCCGGCGTACGTGATGTTGCTGATGTCGACCATCTCTTGGACGTTGAACAGACTGCGGCCGGATATTATAGCCACATTGACGTTGGCATTGTTGGCCAGTCGCTCGAGCACGCGCTTTGTCTCTTCGGGAATTCGCGCCATGTCGGGGTGCGGCGCGATCGGAGCCAGCGTGCCGTCGTAGTCGAGCAGAAGGGCCACTTGGTTGTCCGGCTGGATGTAGTCGCGCAGGTAGACGTCGAAGTCCTGCATGTTCATCGGCATCAGTTGTGTGGGACGCACTCTGTCACCGTCCTCCAATCGTAGTGTACCCATCTCCTGCTCTCCAACACACACAACGCGAGCGTTTCGATAGACTATGGAGAACCAACACCGTATTTACGATAGCACAGATCGAGAGGACTAAAAGACACAAGTGAAGTGTGGGACTTGAACAAGTGCGACGAATGTATTTTAGGCGTTTCTCACAGTCCACATTACTAACAAAACAAGGATAGCTCAAGCGAGACAAGTGAATGGTTCCAGGACTACAAATAAAACTGCAACGTGGAAATGATCAATCAACATTGAAGGAATCGACACAAATAGATTGAATGATTCTCCAATGTGACTACAGTGTGAATCATCGAGGAACGGTTTTCAACTATTCTAATCACTTTACGATTGCAGCATCTATACATACTGACTATTTATAGATGTGTATGTATGTATGTCTGTGTGTGTGTGCCTGTGTCTGTGTGGATTCCTACCTTGAGAAAGGACCTCAGCCAGTAGGTTACGTCGTGTTCCTTTTCACGTCGACGCAAATTGGCCATACGCAGTTTGCGTTCATCCAACTCCATGGTTAGTGCGCGATTAATAACCTCAGCCACAGCGTCGATCTCGTAGGGATTCACCAGCAGCGCTTCCACCATTTGCATGCCAGATCCTAGCGCGAATACGACAAAAAAAACGCGTTTTCAGTTCCTTAATATGTCCTTGCTGTAGGAGATAAGAATACTGCCGTCGTACCCGTTGCGTGTCGTAAGAGAAGACTAAAAACTGACTTTTCCTCATTTTCCTTTCTGTGTTCTTCCCTTTTCCTTCGCGCGATATCCAAGAATTATCCAACAGGGTAGGCACCTCCCATGGATTGGACTTCCCTTTTCTCACCGGAATAGAGAAAAATGCCCAAGTATCCAGTCTAACTTGATGAGGTTTTCGTTTAGTCCACATCCGATTTTAGATTTAGTGGAACTAAGTTTTGAGTCTACTTACCCGCGAACGGAGACAGTATGAGCACTCCGGGATCGTCGCTGGTCTGACAGGCAACAAACTCCTTGGCCACCAGATTCATGCCGTCTCTGAGCGGTGTGACCAGCGCCACACTCGCGTCCCGGTAGAATCCGGCCAGTTGCTCGTGTGAAACACATCCGTAGATGTAGCGGATGGGCGACCACAGCGGCGTGGAGAAACGACCGTTGATCTTGCCGATCAGCTGGTCGATCTCCTCCTTCAGATCCTGGTACTCCTTGACGTCGGTACGCGACGGAACAGCCACCTGTTGAACGGCGACCACAAGAACGATGTGATGATGACAAGGGCAGAACACTCTCTCTCTCTCTCTCACACACACATCACGTAGACATATACACAAAGTTTGGGTTGGTCTGTTTTCGTAATGACATGAAAATACAGAAACACAATAAATGGTGTACACACAGTGAACAACAAAATAGACTACACATGTGCAACGATTGTACTGCCACCTACCAGCGGAATATTCCCCTCGTGTTAATCACATGCCTATTTTGATTTACTACTTGATTTTCGTGGTTCATATAATATACTTCGACATGTGCTTTTTTGTAAAGACGATATCGAAGCAACTTTGTGTGGAGGGGGCAGGAAATTTCACTTGGAGACTAAGCAATGGCGGCGCCAAGGGGGTCTGGAGTGCTCAAGCCCCCAAATTGTGTCTAACCCCCCTGGGCCCCCTGAAAATCCTGACCATTTCGAGTGTAGTTCATCATGTTTCGCCAATCCCCCGCATATTTTTCCTTAGAACTCCCTCAGCTCCGCCACCTGAGAATCCTGGCCCGGCCACTGAGACTGCGGTAAGGATCAACTGAAATACGGTGGTGGAGCCTAACAGTGAGACAAACTGAACCATCACGGGAATCCCGTGCGGGCTGGTGGCTGTGTACGATTTCTGTACCCTCTCCACGCTACCCGCTCTCAACCATTTCCAGGACATCCACCTGCAAGAAGGTGACTTTCTCCACGTGCTCTGGATGGGCGAGGAGCAATCGCTCGAACGATCGTAGACGGTGCACGAGACCCTTGGTGTAGTCCAGTCGGTCGACTCCTAGGATCACGCGCTGGTCCTGACAAATGCTGGCACGACTTCGAGCCGCCAAGCTTTGGAAACGCTCGTACGGGATGCCTATAGAACAAGCGAGGCCAAACAACACGCACCATATTCGAACAGAGACGCAAAAATTTACAGTAGTTCAGTTTCACAGTTTAGTGTGCCTCAGGTTGTTCAAAAGTATCCATCTTTAAAGCACAATGATGTGTTCAGTGACAAGGCGACTGCATTAAAACTTTGAGCTGTTTACAAGATGATCATATTATGTATAACAATGCAAATTATAAACTACTGTAGCGAGTGGTGAACGATTGATTATTGATAATGTATTATTAGCTTACTATCGATATTTGTAGGAAGCATCATTGGAGGTAAAATTCAAACGTCTAGGATAAATTTAATTCATGTAAAAATATTTACATATTTTTGCATGAATTAAATTGGAATTACATTAATTATTTATATATTTAACATTCATTCAATAATATTCTATATAGTATTTATACAGTACATAAATTATGTATTCATTAAATTCTTATTATTCATATTATTAACATTTATTATTAATTCCAAATTTAAATTAATTATTTTGAATATCATTAATTTTTGTAATTTTTGTTGAACGACTGGATCGTCTGGCTCGGGTTTTTGATGTGCATTTATTTTTAGAATTAGTTAAAAGTCTAATTATTGTATAATTGTCTATTTATACAATAGACTATAATACTTGTAAATATACGTAATGTAAAATATAATGGTAATTTTACTGTTTACAGTAAATATACGTAAATATATAAGAGTAAATATACGTAATCATTGTAAATATACGTAATGTAAAATATAATGGTAATATTACTGCTTACAGTAATATTACAATTATAATAGTCACATTGTACGCTTGTTTCGGGTCGTATGGTGGACAGGCTTATGCAACGTTTTGTTTATTGATATTTGCATGTTATTTTTAGTTTATTGTTTTTCTTGCCACATGCTTAATCGTGTGCCGATACATCACCTAGGCAAAATGCGTATTGTTGATGCTTGTGTATATTGCACAATAGGTGATCATAAAATGACCTTGCAATGACAACGATATCACACCGATCTCTATGCTTGTCTGTCTGTGCGCGTGTGTGCCTGTATGTGCATATTTTCAGCATTGTTTGTGTGATGTGGTTAAGTTCAATCGTCTTGAACAGGTTATTGCATGCGATCACCGATGAATACACTGACGGATTCAGAGGGGGGCTGACCCCCCCTCCGAAAAATAATTTCCATCAACTCCTCAAAACCAAGAGATTCGCTAAAAGAGGTCAAGAAAAATTATCTTTCTGTAGAATTTGTTGATATAAGCATTATCGCAAATCATATTCGCACATTATTGCGTGAATAAATATGTGTATATATAATTGAAAAATGCCCCAATTCATGACCTTCACACGCTACCTAGTCACTCATACTTAATTCAGCCCCCCCCCCCCCCCTAAAATTGGAATCTAGATCCGCCGCTGGACACATAGTGAGTAATCGTTCATCGAAGAACGTGTAAATTCACTCCGTATACCTTCGTTCTTGATTCATATAATCATACAAATGGACGGTTCCTTGCCCTATAGCTTTCTGATGGTTTCATGTCAAGTTTCACCAGACAACGTTATCATTTCAAATATTAATATGCTTCCAGAAAAAAATATACGAGAGTAGATAGGTGTGAGGAAGTTATGAATGAAAAACATGAGACATTTATTAAAAACGTGATTATATTGAATTATGTGAGAGAATTGAAATTGGAATTGAATTCTATTGAGTTTAGGCTGGAAATAGTATTGTTTTCTTCAGAATAGAATACAAATATACATATCGGTACAAATATATACTACAGTCAAGTGGAAAATGTAAGCGGGATTGTGGATGTGTTTGGAAGGGCAAATTGAGCTCTGGTGGATTATCATTGAACTGAGCCAGATTTTGTTACAATCACTTGAGTCTGTCTTATTCCGAGGTCTATGCTCTCACAGCTCGTGATCTACATTGTTCAGAAACCCCTTGGAATAGAAATGATCTTTCATAATTCAAATAGGAGACAGAGTGCAGTTCTGCATTGGCAGGCTGAGCGAATTCTCGCCGCGCGCCTAACACAAAAAAGAGGGAATGGAACAATGGAAGGAAAAAAGAGCTGGACTTCTTACGATAGGCGGTCGATAAAGCGGTGTTATGCTTACTTCCTTCCGCAGCGGGCTATGAACCTGCATTCGCCGTGGTTCTGTCTACGATGACAACTTCACGCAGAACCGTAGCAATCGCTCCCCGAACCGCCCCGGCCGGCAAAACTCGAGTGTTTAGGGGCCCGTTGCTTCACAAATATCAGATTAACGATACAGTAACGCATAAAAGTCCCGTAAGTCCCCAGGAGACCAAACGGCTGCTCGTAACTGCTTCCCAAAGTCGGACCTCTATTATAAAGGTGCTTCATTTATAATGTGGGCCCCAGTTTTTGCCTTCGGAGGGGGGGGGATCATAAGACCTTGTATCAGCTCTGACTTCAAGTGCTGTTTGACCTCACTGACCGATGGGCAGAGCTCGCACGCGCACCGTGCGTCCTCCGTGTTCGACCAGCATGTTGTTACGATCCACTCGACAGCCGAGGCGACGCTGACAACAGTCGATAAAATTCGAACAGTAGTCGTCAATGTGGAATCCCACCATATCGCACCCTGTAAATACAACCACCCACACACACACACACACACGCACGCACAAAGTGGATGACGCAATTGGCAAGACGTAGTCTTGGACGGTGTTAATGCAAAATCTCTAAGAGCTATGTTGATGGCTCCTCTCGATATTGTCGACCATAAATTCGTAAATTATATCGCGCCTGTGTGCATTAGGCAGCAGATGCCAGAGTGGAAACACACCAATCGACAATGTTAGGACACCCGCCTGCGCAGAACCGGGAACGAATCGAAAACACGAGGAAGAAATGTTGAATCAGGAGATGAAATAATAGAGTAGCTATTAAAATACCCATTCAAGCACTATCTCTGGATAGTAGAAAGTTTCCCGGTGTCTATATTTCTTGTATTTTATCCTACGAAGTGTATCTTCTCGAATAATTGAGTTTTCATTCTGTGTGGTCTCTCGAAATGATCGTACGTGTTTGTAGGATACTCACCGAGCATACCCTGGAGGATTTCGTCGTCCCAGGGAAACAGACGCATTATATCCCAACTGGGACACGGAATATGCAAGAAGAATCCCATCTTGCAGTTGAGATTCCTCTCTTCAGTGATCTGTGCGGTGCAAAATAAGGTTGTGAGAGAAAATTCGCCACGTGGTTAATGTTTTATAGTTTCGGATATTTCAGTCAATCGTCTTGTATCTTGGATTAAACCATGTGTGTAAATCCGGGGGTATGGGGGTATATGTGCACCCACGACAAATTGGCTGGGGGGTATGAATATGTAATTATACCCCCGAGAATTCTGCTAAGATCAGTTCGTTGGGTATCATCAAAATCATCACAGCAAAAAATAACAATACACGACAAATGGACAAAAGTAATAATATGTGAAAATATATACCTTTCGCAATATGCTTTTCATTGAGGTGTGTGTGTTGTAATTAAAGAGGCGGAAATAGTTGAGGATCCCATGCTATTGCCCAACTGAGTCAACTTTGAACTTTAATGCATGATGGCTGTCATCCCCCCGAGCCTCGATACAAATCTACGCCCCTGGTTCTTTATCACCAATGGATCTTTATCTCTGGTTCGCCATCCAAAGTCGGGCCAACGAGGGTTCGTAGCAATTAATTATTTTGCCACTGAAACATCTTATTATAGAATGTATTAATTGCAATACACGATGTCTTATGACAGCACACATGCATATAAACGTTTAGGTTTCAAACGTTTAGGTCGCTGTCAAAAAATGGTTGAGAACCAACGGTTTAAACAACACACAAGTTCTATATTCATTGTGGAAAGAGTGTATACATGGTTTTGTTTGAAAGGAGCGTTTCAATATTGTTTAACTTTCAGGCCAAGGACAATATGTATCATGTCAGACCACGCTCCATTGGTGATGAGACAAATATTTGCCAGAAAATTGTTGAATTATCTTGCCGACGTCAGTACATTGAATGAACCATTTCAACCAACAAACATCATCTCTCGAAAACAGATGTACGATAGACAGATCTATGACAATCAACTGGCATCCACAGAACTCTGACTCATTGAGTTTACATGCTCCAATGTCCGTTCCAACAAGTACGATGACACCAGAAAACACACACACACACACACACGCACACACACCGATGCGAGACACAAATCGGTCATGAGCGAGTTTGAAAAATACCTACACTGTCCTACAAAAAAACATGATAAATTGTGAGAAAACGTATCACGTATGACTTTAAGACATGTTATTCGAAATGGACTCCGTGATGTAGTGGTAGCACACCCGCCTCGCAAGCGGGAAGTCCGTGGTTCGTAACTCGGCAGAGGAGAATTTCTTTTGGGCGAATTCTATAATTCAACAGGCCCTGTCCACCCAGCAATAAATGATACCAGATATCAGTCATGTGCTGTGTCATGCATTCTGTGGAGGTGGCTCTCTCTAATACGTCTTTCGTCCTTGTGGCGCCATAGCGTGGAGAGGGTCGGTTCTGCGGTGACAGCGAGCTGCACGGGGCACGCCTGTGTGTTCATAAGCTTCGGCTTCTTCCCGTGTAGCAGCTGTCACTTGGACCTTTAACCTTGTAAGCTTTAAATGACGAAATATCGTCGAGGAGAGAAGCAATTGCTCGTCTAATTTCCAATCATCATGAAAATCCAAAGTCAGTGAAAATTTCCCATTTCTACTTGGTGCAGCTGGTATGGTTTTTTCAACACCTCCGGTATAATTTTATTCATCTTCGTGCTAGTCTGCATGTGGCTAAAACGAATGACACAAATGAAAAATCGAATCGAGTCGTATTTCGATATGACCTGATATGTCCAAAATATCTTGTATTTTTACGTCTTACATTTTTTCTGCCGTGCACTATCGACAAATTCCTTCAATCACAATACAAAAATACAAATAGAGAAATTCCTAATCCACCAAGCTCATCTGCTATATCCTCAGCAATTGTGCTGTCAGCGTAGAAAGAAAAGTGGCGCTGCAATGTCACGAAAGGACGTGCAACAATCGTAAGATTTTCACCGTGAATTGGTATGGCTATGAAGGACAACATTTACAAGATGGTTGTACATATTGCCCGCGCTAAAGCACCGTGAATTGTCATGTGTTTGTGTGTGTGTGTGTGTGTGTGTGTGTGTGTGTGTGTGTGTGTGTGTGTGTTTCAAGGGCATTTTTATGTGCACACAACTGTAAATATGCACATACACATAATTTATGCATGCAATCTACACTTTTGTTTTTTGCAGGAGAGGTTATTTCTGAAAATCTATGCATTCTCAATATGTATATGGAAAATTAATTAAGGGAGGAATGACGTTTGGAATTGTATTCAATCTCGTTTCGTGTCGCATAGGAACCAAGTTGACCCATTTTTCAATCAATAACATCTCATCAATTCGGAATAATTTGAAAACTAATTTTAAGGTGTTAGTTTGAATTATTACATTTTGACAAATCATCTGATAATTAATATATCGTAAATTTGCCTCTCAACTAATGACTGTAGTCAAAAATAAATTGGCACTCAACAAAATCTAGTGAAATCCTATTAGATCCAATCAAATGAAGTTGATAGTTTTGACATGTTTGTTGATTTCATCTCATCTTGTTCAGGTGTGTTAGCTTGATCATCACATGCAGCTCACCTGTCTGACAATGTTGGCTGCCACCATCAGGTGGTAGTCGTGAATCCAAATGATGGGAGGATTATCGCGTAGAGAGTCTCCTTTCTCAGCGTACATCACCTCTAGTGCCTCTACTGTCTTAAGGGCGAATATACGGTTGGCCTCCTTGTATTTCTACAAGAAAAATAGCAAGAATGGACAAATAAAACAATATATATATATATATATATATATATATATATATATATATATATATATATATATATATATATATATATATATATTGCTCTGTATTTGAGTTGTTATTGCTGTTTGAATTCTATAATAATTAATCGTATTTTTGAGATAATTTACATATTCGCAATGTCGTTTCAAAGCGATTTTTCAAGAGCTCAGCGTCTTATGAGGCATCTAGAAGCATCGTTCTATCCACAATCTCATCACATCAAGCACACTGGCCATTTCGAACAATGTCAGCTAGAAAAATATTCTCAACAAACTGTCGTAACTTTCCATCGAACGAATTTATTTCCGAGTATTTATTTGTGTATTATACGAACAGCGAGATTAAACATTACCAATATCGCTAGGTAGAAAACGAACGTAGGTAACGTCCTAATATTCAAAATAATATAATTTATCATGGCCACTTCTATACTTTTTCAGCACATCTTCAGTGATATTGAAAATGCTCTTACCTCCCAGTGTTCGGCCTTGAAAATGGCCCGATCCGACATGGAGTGGAACAGAGGCCAAAATGTTCCGTTGCAGCATCCGTTGTAGTAGCCATCGAATATGTCTGGCTCTATGTTGACGGCGATCACCTATCAATAAGGTCGAACACACACACACACACACACACACACACACACACACACACACACACACACACACACACACACACACACCTATATATATATGCATACAGATTGATTTGTCAGAGGGATTTCCAAGGAGATCACAATGGAAATAGTTTTGAAAATGGAAATTTATGATGAAATTCACCTTTTCTAAGTTTGTGATCAAACACATTACACAGTTGAATGGGGTAGAAAGTAGTTTGTATATTATAGTTATGTATAGTTAGTTAGTATATTGTATATACATTGGATTGCTTGTGAAGTATAAAGCATCCTTGAGAGATATCAGTCAGTGAATATTCCTGGACGTAGCTAGGCATATGACCTCGAGGCCTCGGGTATGTTCGGTCCCAACTCTCTTTCTCATTCCTAACCAGCCTAGCATAACTAACCTAGCCTAAACGAGCATAGAAAGCGGAAGAGTGTGGAGACTGAGGCGAGAACAAGCGTGCCAGAGGCAATCTGGATTAACTTGTCCAGAGTCCAAAGAATACACAGCTAGGGCTGTGTATTCAGTGAGTCTCACTTGCTTAGACTTGAGTTCAGCCGTGGGAGATACGTCGTCCGGATCCGACTCCGGAATATCCGGTTCGGACATGTGAAGGCCCGACCATCCGACCCAGAGTCCGCCACTGTGCACGACGACGGGCGCCACGGCTGTCACCAGACCGCCAGCACTGTCGCCAACACCGGCAAAAGGGCAAATGTAAATGATATAATTAAAGACCGGATGTTTAGGCACTTGAGAATGGCAAAAATGGACAGGCAAATATAACAACAAAATAGGCTAATATAGGCATTTATTAAAAATAAGATAAATATAAAAAATGCATAAATAATTTTTATTATACATACTAACCAATGTTTTTACACATAATAACCATTATTTATACGTTTTTGAAAGTCAAATTGTTTTCACAATCGGAGAACGAAGCTTGAAGTTAAAATTTCATTCAACATCTACGATCGTGATTGGAACATATTTATAATGTGGAAGAATATTTGTATCTGAACATAGCAGAACTTCAACGTTTCCGTCTTCAGTGACCTTATATTTATTGAAGTTGCTCAAAAGCTTCATTCCCTTGAGTGCGCTTATGAGCTTTACCTTTATAGAACTCCCATTTTCATTAGGAATTTGATTTATGTCATGTATAGCGGAGTCCAATTGTGTCAATGCGGTCTCCAATGACTTCTGTTCTTCCAATGATCGAATCGCGTGCGACAAAATGGAATTTATTCATTTGACAAACACAAGACCCCGTTGCATTGACTTGGTCGGATGGAACTGCATAATTTCGACAGATACTAAACGTTCTCCTAGCTAGTTCGTTCACACTAGCTCCGCTCATTCAATACACAAATTTCACACAGAAAGCCCTGCAACACGACTGACAGGGCAGGCCGTCGTTTATAGCAAGGGTTCTAGGTACCATGGGTGCCTCAAGGGTGCTAACCTGGTGTCTCTAGGGTGCTAACCTGGTGCCTCAAGGGTGCTAACCTCGTGCCTCAAGGGCGCTTACCTGGTGCCTCAAGGGTGCTAACCTGGTGTCTCTAGGGTGCTAACCCGGTGTCTCAATGGTGTTAACCTGGTGTCTCAAGGGTGCGAGTCTGGTGTCTCAAGGGTGCGAGGATGTCTGTGAAAAATTAATGACAATCTATTTGCTACTTATCATTTGAATTTGGTTCCTAGAAATTTTTCACCTTAAATCCTCTTAAACAGTGAACGAGGATATGCTAGGAATTTTCCTAATGAGGGCAAAAAGTTGCAAAAACTCGAGTAGAGAGAAAAAAAATTGACTTGGACGAACGGAGATAGGTATTTTTCATATATCTATCAAGCCTCCAGGTGGTGCGATAACTTACTGCTGAATTGAAAATGGAGCCAACATTGAAAAAGTTCAAGAAGCACTGTTTTATACTTGAATAATACTCTGTCGTGACAAATTGGACGCATGTTGATTGCACTGAATGTGTATGCACACAACACACGCACATACAACTACAAGATCGAGTTCAGCAACAGTGCAGTTATAAACTCGCTATCATCGCTAATTCTTGACTCAGCAAAAGCAATGTGATCGCTTCATTCGGCTCTCAGAATGCGGCCAAGCATACAAACTCGCCCAGACATACACCCTAGAAGCTTACATCGATGCAGAATATACAAGCGAATATACAAGTCCTACATCGTAGTCAGGTGAACTTGGAACTTAAGCCAGGCAGTATCATCACGGGTTTCATTTCGCTTGTACAATTATTTGATTGATTGAAATCCTCTGCATTAATTTATTTCATGAACTTGTTTTTGGACGAAATAGGCAAAACTTTGGAGGAATGAGCAAAATAGGAATTATTTTGGAGAAACCCTTAAAATAGGCAAATATATGCATTTATTGCATTTTGCCTGAACATGACTAATGATATAATGAGATATAATGACTGAAATCACCGAATGATAGTGTTCTTTTTAGCTACTGACATATCAGAATGGACAGTGGATAATAAACTCGAAAATATTCTACAACAATAATTATAATAATATGACAATATATTGGCCATTAATGAGAAATAGTGAACGAATAGTAATTGAGGCACAATTGAAAAGATTTTCCAAACAAAAGGCAATCAAAATTATGACACCATACTGACTTCCAAACAGAACCGTCAAAACACCATAAATCAGTAAAAACACCATCAGTAAAAACACCATATAATGATATATTGAAGTGTGTGTGTGTGTGTGTGTGAGTGTTTTGTGGATGCGTTACTGGCGTAGCGAAAACAACCCAATCAATCCAATCTATTTTGATTTGTTTTGTTTGCATCGCTCGCTGCTTGTCTGTTACAAACAAGACTGAAAACGCATATCAACTAAATGATTTATTATTATTATTAATGATAACTTATATGTACTGTTCTAAACGAGAAAACTGTAATTTTTGTATTGAATAAGTTCTTTTCTCGTTGAGCCAATGGAATCTGTCAGTTTGGCATATGGATGTAATAAAAACACAGACTACAGAGAAAATATAAAAACAGTGATATATTTATTTGACAGTTGGATTAATTTTGACTTTATTTTTCTGGAGTATAAGCAGTTTGCAAATTTAATGTCTTTCAGAGTAGGAAGAAACTGGTGGAAGCTAGAATAAGGTTCAAAAACAAATCCTAGCACATTTCTGTGGAAGGCAATTGAATTTCACAGCACATGATGAGATCTTAATTGAGACACGGAATCGCAGACAATACCTCAACGTAGTGGCGGCGCCAGGATTTTCTGGAGGGGGGGGGGGGCTGAGGGGGTCGCTAAGGAATAATATGTGGAGCTTTCGCGAAACATGAGGAAGTACACTCCAAATGTTCAAGGTCAGGATTTATCGGGGGGAGATGGTGCATTTTCAGTGGGGCTTCAGCTCCTGGCGCCGCTTCTGCCTCAATGGCTCCCGTATGTACAACTGGCCTAACACAGATCTGCATCTACAAGGACACTAGAGATGCAGACGGCGCCAAGTCACATCGTCGCATGCAACAAGTCATCCTTGACCTGCACACCTGAAGTGCTATTGAAATTTACTTGCACAAAAACTGCATTGATATTCACGGTGCGAACCCTTGATGCGGGCTGGTAGCAAGGCAGTAAATCTCCTCTCTACGCTCAGCTCAAGAACTTCAATAAATGAAAACAACAAATTCAAGCAGAACAGAAAATGTATTCCGGCGACATTGCAAAGTTTCAATCGTTCCAATTCATTCGTGTTTTCTCGAGTAATTTTATTATTGTTATTTAATATAATTATTATTAAAATAAATGAAAACAGTTGAAATGGGAAGATCAGGAACGCTAGAAATTGCATTACTACATTCCTCGTGCACCTCGATCATCAACCGACAGACAGACGGACAGACAGACAGAGAGACAGAACGTAAGAAAAGAGTAATAAAATTCAATGTTTTCTATAATACTAATAATCTCATTTTTTAGTTGTCTTAAAATTCTCCAATTTGCTATGTGTTACAATTTTTCATGTTAGGTGTTAATGCTGATATAAATACAATAATAGAAATAATAAAACGAATTTTACACAAGATAATTAAATATATAAAAATTTTGTGGTTCTTATTAATGCACTCAAATATATGAAGAATGATTGAAAATTCCTTGCTGATGCACGAATTCAACACACAAAATCAATAATAAAAATAAACAACAAAAAATGCATATATATCTATATAATATAGTAGTTTTTTAAATACCAATTTAAACAAAAATCAATACTACAACTATTTTCTTATTCAGGGGAAACATGAAAGACTACACCATCAAAATAATTAAATTTACTCGACATAAAAACTGAAATTTCATTGGAACCAAACTAAAATATATTTATAGATGTATATCCACATTAGCCAGATCATCATTATGTGTGTGTGTGAGTGTGTTTGTGTGTGTGTATGTGTGTGTGTGTGTGTGTGTGTATGTGTGTGTGTATGTGTGTGTGTGTGTATGTGTGTGTGTGTGTGTGTGTGTGTGTATGTGTGTGTATGTGTGTGTGTGTGTGTTTGTGTATGTGTTTGTGTGTGTGTGTGTGTATATGTGTGTATGTGTTTATGTGTTCATGTGTTTGTTTGTGTATGTGTTTGTGTGTGTGTGTGTGTGTGTATGTGTTTGTGTGTTTATGTGTGTGTGTTTGCTTGTGTATGTGCGTGTATATTTGTATTTATGTATGTGTTTATGTGTGAGTGTTTGTGTGTGTTTGTGTGTGTGTGTGTGTGTATGTCTGTGTGTGTGTGTTTGTATGTGTTTATGTGTGTGTTTATGTGTGCTTGTGTGTGTATGTGTGTTTATGTGTGTTTATGTGTGTGTGTATGTGCTTATGTGTTCATGTGTTTGTTTTTGTATGTGTGTATGTGTGTGTTTATGTGTTTGTGTCTTTATGTGTGTGTTTGTTTGTGTATGTGTGTATATTTGTGTGTCTGTTTGTGTATGTGCGTGTATGTATGTGCTTATGTGTTCATGTGTTTGTTTGTGTATGTGTTTGTGTGTGTGTGTGTGTGTGTGTATGTGTATGTGTGTATGTGTGTGTATGTCTGTGTCTGTGTGTGTGTGTGTGTGTGCTTGTGTGTGTGACACACCATTGCTTGCGGTACAGACGTCCGTTTTCATCTTTGGCCAAAATGAAAGGTAGACGATTAGACACCACAATCATTGCCGAAGATGACACCAAAGCTTCCTTCATCTTGTCAGGCACTAACACACACACAATCACACACAAACACACATATAAACACATACACACACACATAAATACACACACACACATACATAAATACACACAAACACACATAAACACACACATAAACACATACAAACACACAAACACACACAAGCATACACAAACACACACATAAACACATAAACACACACATAAATACACACACACATACATAAATACACACAAACACACACACACACATAAACACACACATACAACTCGGTGAATACATAAGCACACGCACACACATATACACACACAAACACACACAAACACACACATAAACACAAATAAAAACACACACTCACTCACACACACATAGGCACACACATACAATTGAAAGTTGATGGTTTATTCAGGTGATGTTTGTTTGCGATGTGGTACTGCAATAATGTTAGTGGCAGATGGTAAAGAGTAGACATTTTGACTCAACGAACATGGTATCATACGAATACAGACACATTGATTTTTATGCAATGTGGGCATGCATTATTATCAGAAGCAGGGGCTCCGCGACCCCCAGGACAGATCCCTAGGGTTCCATGACCCCCCAGTAAAAACAAAAGAAGTTAGAAAAACACCTTTATACTGAATTCTTATCACACTCAATACTTTAATGTCATCGTTATTGAATTTATTCGAAAATACATGGAAAACACATCAGGAGTTCATAACATAAAATTTTTTGCAAATTTTGACGGATGCATTTTTTCAGGCGGCTCTCCCGACCCCTAAATAGGCCTCGCGGTCCCCCCTAGGGGGTCGCGGTTCACCGGCTGGGAACATCTGCTCTAAAGTATATCCATCGTTGGTATTGATCAGAAAACTATAGAAGTACACCAAAAACCGTGATAATAAAAAAAAATTATGAGTATATAGATTGACAGCGAAATACTGCCGTAATATCTGAAGTGAATTTAAATTAGCTGCCAAGCAAAGACAGATTACAGATGCATACAAAATACAACAAAAGCTAAAAACATCAAATTTGGTAGAAAACTAAATTCGTACCAAAACTCACAAATAACTAAATATCATCCGATTCATACCACAGTGTACATTTGTGCACATAAATCTTAACAGCGACATAAAAACTGTCATATTATTCTTTATATATTAACAATATTATATTATAAATAAAATAGTAGAACTAGAGCGTAATCTGAACGAATTTCATCAACAAAACCAGACCACAAATGTTAATCAACACTTTAAACAGCTGTTTGGGTGTTTATCATAAGAATTTCCTATGACATGGGAACATCTATGGGTCTTCTCAATGCGATTATAACCTACAATAGTTATTGATGAACTTCCACCCCAATAATATCACCATTAACCATTTTTGAGAAAAAAAACTTAAAATAAAACCACTAGTAACACACCTTCACCTCTGCAAGAGTCTTCAAGATTGCGTGCAAGCATGTGCATGTGTGTGTGTGTACCACTCAGGTGCCGAATTGTCGTTGAACCAGGTGTGAAAAATGTGCACATACCTGAGAATGTCATCAGTGAACGAACATAAAAAGCACTGGCGCTATCGACTTTTAGAGAGAAAAAATATATGAGTAACTCGCATCAAAGACAAAAATGACAAATACATAGACAACCACAGAATAGACAACACAAATGATACAAACCACGACACACACACACACACACACACACACACACACACACACACACACACACATTATTGTGTGTTATTGCTACACGCACAGAAAATATGCATGCATTGATAATCATTACAGCTATATGCAAAGTACCAAGCGAATCGAAAGAAGGCTGAAGGCAGATTTCACCGATATTACGAAGTTTTCGTCAGATTGAAGAGTCGATAACGATAACTCGAAGAGGAGAGCACAGTTTGAGTGTTGAAAGAAGGTCCACTGTGAATGCACGCCTAGTGTTGAACAATATACAATTTAAAAAACAAAAACCAGATTTGGTTCCGAAAAAAGTAGTTGTTAATTGTTTTTCCAAATATATATCAGGTTGTGTTTGACTATGGTGAAATTTAGAGCAGGGTTTTGTCAATTCGCCTAATATTAAGTGGAAGAGTTAAGTACATCAACACTATACACCGACACTCGCTTACACTCACACACACAGGCCTACGCACACGCGCACACACAAAATATGAATACGCAACGTGAGAGGAACAACACACCACCGGTTTGAGCTGTTTGGAGTTGACTGCGGTCGAGTGTGTCTGTTGCGTTGCAATGTGGTCTTGTTTGCATCGAAATGTCTCCGTAGCAGTCGAGGCGTGATAAACCGGTGTAAACACACCCCCACCTGGTGTGCCCCTCGCCCCTCTATCGAAGCAGTCATCAGCAATTGCGCCCCCCCCCCCATCCCCGACCTCAGTTTTGAAAACACGGAATTTTTATTTGCAACCGGCTGCAATGATGATTTCTGTAGGAAGAGATGTGCTTTATACGGTGAGATATGAATGTTAAATGGCGAATAATGTATGTTATATTAAAAGATATGGATGTTATATGGAAAGATATAGATGATATATGGGGAATTATGGATGTTATATGAAAAGATATGGATGTTATTTGAAAAGATATGGATGTTATATGAAAAGGTATGGATGTTATATGAAAAGATATGGATGTTATATAAAAAGATATGGATGTTTTATGGGGAATTATGGATGTTATTTGGGGAGAGATGATTTTTTAATCGCTGGACAATTAGGAAGCTTCTAGACTAGTGCTTGTTGACCATTACAGGTTGGTGGATGCCAATATTGGGGATATCGTCAGATAAAATGCAAGATCGAAAGTGGAAATTTTCCTTGGTCGATTTCACCGGGTGTAATGAAGGTTTGGCTTGCCTATGAATGAGAGATTCGGCTGAAGAGTTTGATAATATCTTTTGAAGGGATTATTGATATCAGTGTAAATATGAATTATGTGATCTTTTTAGTTATCCTAGATCATTAGCTCAATTTCATTGCCTGGTTTGCTATTTATTCGGTCTGGGTTGTTTTTCGTTGTTATTTCGGGTGCTCCCAAATGTGTGTGTGTGTGTATGTATATGTGTGTGTGTGTGTGTTACGTTGTGTTCTTCCAGGTATCATGTCATAATTGGAAGAAACTTTATGACACATTGTGAGGGGACAGCAGTCTTAACAGCGTTTGATTTCACCAAATTTGGTCAGACTGCGTAAAAGAATGGATAACCCTTGACTATGCGTGTTGTGGAGTATGATTTGAAGTGTAAAAGTGATTTAATGTTGACCGCAGTGAACAAAATATCTTGGGCAATTTTGGTGAACAAAATATCAGCAAAAAGATATTGATGGATCATTGAAAATTCGTAGACGTGAAAAATCGCTGCTCTCTTTTACAATTTTTTCCTATCAATGTAGCGACCTCTATTGCATCATACTTTTCGCCTTATTTCAGCGTTAACGAAGCGACTTGCCTCAGATATTACCAGGAAGCAGTGGCGGCGCCAGCATTTGTCCGGCAGGGGAGCTGAACGGGGGCTAAAAAATATATGATGGTTTGGTGGAAGCCTGAGGAGCTACAGTCGAAGTGTTCATTATTATTATTATTATTATTAATTACAGGCAAATCCAGTAGCATGGGAAGAGTGCAAGCACTATTACCACCCTAAGGTGGCCCCATGTACCGGAAACGCCCAAGAGATTCAGAGAGAAAGAGAGTTCGAAAAGAAAAAAGTCTAGAAAGAGAGTTGGAAAAAATAACAATAAATAATAAACCATCAGGATAATCATAATCATAATCAGGATTCATAATCAGGATTGTCCGTGGTTCAGGAACTTGGTACATTTTTTGGGGAGGGCCTCAGCCCCTCCTGGCGCCCCCTTGGCGCCGCCACTGCCAGAAGGCCCCTAGAAAATGTCACACTTGGCAGCCTCTCTATTCTACCCACAGGTTACCGACAACTGATCTATACTGTATCTATCTATCTGTACTGATCTATCTATCTATAGGATGCAATGTTTCCTTAAAAAATCTCTTACGATGTCAGCATTCAAGAAGCATATCAAAGCAGAATTCCTGAAACATCACTGATCCCTTTATATGCCGTGATAGTTGATCTCAATGGGAGCACCGA
This sequence comes from Sacculina carcini, assembly GCA_916048095.2. Classification (NCBI taxonomy): domain Eukaryota; kingdom Metazoa; phylum Arthropoda; class Thecostraca; family Sacculinidae; genus Sacculina; species Sacculina carcini. Next base: position 1,641,618 of record OU696572.1, read on the forward strand.
CATGTTTTGTGCGTATAAAATTTGAATTATCTACGTTTTGTGTCTTTTTTACCCACATATTACGCTTTGTCTATGTGTTATATAGTTCTTGTACGGTTTGTTTGTATGTTGATCGCGGTCTACACAATCCTTTCGGATTATCATGTCCTGCCGTCTTGTGTATTGTATTAATGAAATTGTGTATTGTGAAAGGCAAAATGAATGATGATGATGATGATACTGATTGTAGCTAGAAACGGCTCTGTTAATTATTACACTTGGCTTGGATGAACCGTGTCCAAACAACACAAGATGAACGAACTTGTGAAGTTAAAGGTTAAAATTTGAAGGTGGCAAGTGGCAGTCGCTACACGGGAAGCTTGTGAACACACAGATGTGCCCCGTGCAGCTCGCTGCCACCGCAAAACCTACCCCCTCCCCCAGAATGCATGGCACAACTCATGACTGATATCTGGTACCATTTACTGATAGGTAGACAGGGCATGTTGGATTATAGAATTCGCCCGCGGGTGTGCTACCATAACACCACGGAGTCCAACAAATGACCATCATTGCAAGAGCCCCAGCTATGTACCGTCATGTTGAAATTAATGGGGTGTGTGCGCAATTAATGACTCATAATGTGGGCGTGTATGTGTGTGTATACACATAGAATTTGACCTTTACAATATACGCGACATACATTAGCCGAGCGATATATCTACTAGACAACTCTACCCAGACTAGGATGTCAAAGGTCAATAGTCGCTAAATTTGATCAGCTCACAGAGTTAATCTCAACGACGGAGCCTAACTTTGTGAGATATCTGGGAGAGGATGTTTTCGGTGCTGCTTGAGAGAAAATTATTTATTTCAGCGAATAACCATCTCTGATATCACCATAAAAATGCATATTCCCGCAAGAACCATCAACGAACGACAAATACCGACTACGCACCCCTATTATCGCTATAATCGCGTGGGGGAGCAGAAACACAAGAATATTAAATATTTCAATGATATTTAAAAAAAATAAAACAACCGAATGCAAAATAGCAATATCCAATATCACACAATATTTAACAGTACCAATTAGCTCATCTTAACATATACAATGAAACATGTCATTAAGAATTAGTTGTTTTTCTAACTAAAGTACGCATTGTGTTCTATTAAACCTTATCGTTCCGTTTCAGTGCAATTTTAAAATATGGAAAATATTTTAAATTTCAAATTTTTTAGTATATTATTGAATAAATTTGGCATTTTATATTGAACTCTGTTGAAAACTTATCAATTTTTAAATTAGTTCGTCATGAAATGTCATGCTTAAGAAATTATTAAAGTCAAATTATACTTGTCAGGGTATTCAAACAATATATCTGCATATTTACAATTGAATATGCAAAACAGATACAGATAAATTATCACATATAAGTCCTAGTCGGCTCAAAACGAAATTATATCACTACAACGCCGAAATTTCCCAAATCAAGACTGCTTATACAGGCCATTTGGCCAAGACTTTTTCATAATAATACCAGGCAAATAGTCTGGTAAGCTAAGAAATATTATATTTCTCCTATGTCAACCCACCTCAACCAGGCCATTTTCAACGAAAAATTAAATCCAGCTGAAAAAAGTATCCAAAATTTATATTAATTTATTATATTATATCAAATCTGAAAAAATTATATTATATAAAAAAAATGAGCAAATATATTAAATATTCAATTTACAAGGATGTATCTCAATTGAATTACCAAAAAGTAAAGTTGATAATTGCAAATTGTACATTGAAACACAAATAAGCTTGCCTGCATTCAAAGTCATGATGTCGCTTCACTTCTGACAAATCGTAGAATTGAAGGAAGAAAATTATCAACCGCACGCTTCTGAATGTTAGCGCAGGAGAACACAACAGGAGTACAAGACCAGCTACCGCACACTGACACCATATAGAACTTTCCAGAACACGTGCATGCAGTCATGCACACACACATACACACACATACACTTACACGTACATGAGCTGACAGACACACAAACTCATACCTGGTCATAGTCGTCGGTAAAACACACACACATACACACACACACACACACATACACACACACACACAAACACACACACACATACACACACACACACATGCATACCAACACACTTGGAGACATGCATACAGGTGTGTGTGTGTGTGTATGTGTGTGTGTTTCGATCATTAAGCTATATTCTATGTATACACAGACTGTTTTGACACACGGTAAGTTATCTGCCTCTGTATGCCTGCGTGTCTGTATATGCATACACATGTGTATGTGTGTGTGTGTGTGCGTGTGTGGGTGTGTGGGTGTGTGGGTGTGTGGGTGGGGCTGAAAGATCCTCAAAAATCCGCTTCGGACTACAAACAACATCAAGTCTGAAACCAGAACACTTTCACATTTTGCATATAATGTGCGGATCCATGTTATCTATAATAACAGACTATCAAACGACTGGATTGAACATAAAAACATAATATCTCCATGATAATCTTCATGATGTCTTATTCTTCTATCTACATGAATCTTCATAATCTTCATGAAAAAAATCTCTCCATGAAGTGTATTCCGTAGAAAATGAGGGACGACGCAAATGTACGATGCCACAGCAAGCTTTACTCCAGCAAATAGTTGATTAATCGGCCACTTTTCTACAAAGACGACATCAGAACATATAAATGCAACTTTCCCTCTCATATCTAGTCTAATTTTCCAAGATATAGAAAGACTCAGAAAGAATGGTAGGACGGTTCAAAAGAATCCCAATGTTGGCGATCCATGAACTTGGCAAAGTCAACGTTTGCGAAGTCAAATGACTGCAAAGTCGAGGTTTTTTATCATGGAATCCATCGATTTGACGACATGACCTTCAGTCAGAGCTTAGCAACCGCCCCCGCATCCCCCGACCGGGGAGAGACCCGAGTGTTGAGGGCAGAGCCGTTGCGAGGAATTATGGGGCCCCTCGCCGAAGGCAACACTTGGGGCCCCCATTATAAATAAAGCACCAAATAATGTATTTATTTATTTGACTATCACATAATACAAGCTCAGGTCAAAACATCTGAGCAAAAAGGTGAAGGATACATAATAAATATGATACATTTTAATATCATACGTGAAGCAACGGGGCCTTCAACATTCGGGGCCCCCCTGGCCGGGGGTACAGGGGGCGGTTGCTACGGCTCTGGTTGAGGGACCCCGTTACCTCATACATGGCATTGAATTTCATCATTAAATAGCGCATAAAAGTACCGTGTGTCCTCAGGAGACCGAGGGGCTGCTTGTAACTGCAATTTCTCAATGTGGTACTTGCATTATAATGGTGTTTTATCATAATGGAGGCCCCAATTATTACCTTCTCTGGGGTTTGCTACGGCTTTGCCTTCATTGCAGATATTTCAATGTTCTAGGACATCATAGGAATCCGATCTTCATCAGAAAATGATCATAAGGAGATTATTTTCCTAATGCGTTATTGGCAAATCCATCATTTTGATAAATTATCCCGAATCATCCATAGATGATTTGGGAATAGCGTGTTGTGATAAAGATGTAAGGCAATGTGATTGATTGGCACATTTATAATATTTAAATTGACATTGACGTCGGTGGAGTGCGATTCAATCATTACGCAGTCATAACTAAAAGCCAAGCGCCATCCACTCTCCACCGAATACCAATCAGCACTTACCGAACCAACTATTAATTCGACCAGAGTCACGTCTTGTACGTTTTTATGTGTGTGATTTCGGTGTAACGCCGATTGCTGGTATCTTCGTGAGTTTCGTGATGTATTCGTTGACGTACCGTCACGTCATACAACAAACGTGCTCAACACAAACTGAACACACTCCAGTACAACACTGCACTGTCTAACTCAACACGTGAACACCCTCTTTCTCTACTGGTCAACCTAGTGTGTGTGTGTGTGTGTGTGTGTGCGTGTGTGTGTGTGTGTGTGTCTGTCTGCGTGTCGATTCAATGCCACCTAGACTACTAGACTAGTATCTAGGTGGCGTTGGTCGAGTGCCAAGTGGTACTCCATCAAAGGCGAAGAACTTTCCAGAAGAAAATGCAGAGTAGAAGAGTGCGCGCGTTGTCTGGAAATCCTCGGCTCACAATCGCTACTCATGCCGACCATCGAACGGCGAGTTTGTCTGGACGTGTGTGTGTGTGTGTGTGTGTGTGTGTGTGTGTGTGTGTGTGTGTGTGTGTGTGTGTGTGTGTGTGTGTGTGTGTGTGTGTGTGTGTGTGTGTGTGTGTGTGTGTGTGTGTGTGTGTGTGTGTGTGTACTCACTTATTTGTACTCACCTATTTGTTTACCACAGGAGATGAGCTGTGCTCGTGCTGTCCTGCCTCCAACCAAGCCTCGAACCCATCTTCTCTGAAATGCCCAGTATTTCACACTATCCAGTATGTCTTGAATTGTTCCTACGCTTTTAGCTCCTACAATATCCTCCCCTAACTGATTCCAGACATCAACACACCTATATGGGAAACTATACTTCTTGACACCTCTCAAACATCTAGTCCCTTTCAGTTTTTTCCATGACCCCTCTTGCCTGAATTATTCCAAGCTATACATTTATCCCTATCTAACTTTTGCATACCCATGCTATATCTAAAACATTAATCAAGTCGCCCCTTAGCCAACGTCGTACTAAAGATGGCAAACAAAGCACTTTCAGTCTTTCCTCATACGACAAACTACACATATCAACCATTTTAGTCGCTGTCCACCGAATCCTTTCCAATTGACACTTGTCTTATATCGTATGAGAAGACCACACCACCAACGCATACTCTAGCTGGCCCTAATGATATAGCGCATTGAATTTTTCTGCATATCCTCATCTAGGTATTTGAAAGCCCTTCTAATATTCCTCACTGTTCAATATGCTAGTGCTGATATTTTCCAGTTTTTGTTAAATGACATATTTTGATTCTGCTGAATTTAAGACTGGAAAAATGCGTGAGTCAATGAATATCTGTATACGGGGCCAGATTTTTGTACAATTTTTCCTAAATCTTTTTCGTTCTAAACTTTCCGTAAATTATATTTCCCTAACTTATAGCTTATATAATATAGCTATATAGTTATATAGTTATTAGTTAGTTTATATAATTTATATATCTTATAGTTAGTATAACCTTTCTGCACTTTCACCTATCTCCATAACATGACACTTACTCGCATTAAACTACCTCCCCATGTCCCGCTCCATTCCTCTATCCTATCCAAATTCTGCTGTAACTTCGTAAAACTATTTTCAACTGTGACGACCTTCATGATCTTGGCATCATCGGCAAACAAGCTCATGTAGCTGCTGATCCCCCTAGACATATCATCTATGTATACCAAGAATATTATTGGTCCCAATCACTAGGGCATCCCACACCTTACTGAACCCCACTCAGACAATTCCCCTCTGACCACCGTCCGCATCATCCTATAATAAAGATAATCCCTAACCCATTCCAACAATCTACCCTGTATACCTCCTAAATTTTCAAGCTTCCATAGCAATCTCTTATGTGGCACCGTATCAAAAGCCTTTTTTACGTCTAAGTACACGCAATATCAATCAATTTCAATTTAAGATCCTTAAATTCGTTTGAATTGTACTAATTGTAACACCATCAGATTTAGCGTTGCCTAACTTATTCGAAAACATATACCAATGAATAGTTTCGGAAAAAAATCGCCAAAAAGAGCTATCTTAAATGACCCACCTACCTAGGAAGCGTTCATTGTGTATCACAGACAACAACATGCTCTATGCGAAATGCAGTTGTAAATGCTCTATGCAAATGTCGTTCTAAAGGTAAAATAGCTTGAATGCCTAAGTGGCAGCTGCTACACGGGAAGAAGCCGAAGCTTATGAACACACAGGTGTGTCCCGTGCAGCTCGCTGCCACCGCAGAACCGACCCTCTCCACGCTATGGCGCCACAAGGACGGAAGACGTATTAGAGAGAGCCACCTCCCCAGAATGCATGTCACAACACATGACTGACTTCTGGTACCATTTACTGCTGGGTGGACAGGGACTGTTGAATTCGCCCAATGAAATGCTCCTCCGCCGGAATTCGAACCACGGACCTCCCGCTTGTGATGTATATAGGTGTGCTACCACTACACCACGGAGTTCGACAAAATTATATTGCGAAATGTGTTACAATCCTCTTCCGGGTGTATAGGATGCGATTTGGTTGTGCACGCTTTCAATACGCAAACAGATCATGGCTAGGCCACTACTGCCGAGTCTTAATGAATTAGCTTAGAGTTTAAATGAATATTGAGATTTGATTGAATTTTGTCAGCTTGTCAACAATTGGCATTGACTGATAAAAACTGATCCATGGACGTAGAGTCTGTAAGTAAGTAAGTGTATTGCCACAAACAACATTAACAAGAAAACAAGAAGACAATCACCTAAATATTGCGGCGATAGTTCGTCGAGCTAAACAGCTCCTGGACGAACAGATTGACATAAACATTTCAACATTACATGCAATTGTATCAATACAGTTTAATTAACTCTATGATAATATAACAATTTAATCAGTTCACTCAATGAAAGTGTATACTATGAATGACATCATCGACAATTGTGAGGAGACACGTGGAAAAATGACAATATAAACAAGTACAAAACGTGCAACAAAATACGCATGTTCAGCGGTGTTCACATTCGGACACATTTGTTGTTTTGTTGCTTAAGCAGGTGTTTTTTATTCTATTTTTATACACATTCTTGTGAACTGCGTTCAGAAGTTGCTTAAGATTGATAGGAAGTTCATTGAATGAATTTGGAGCCGAACATATTACACTGTGTTTAAAAAGAGTTGTTCTAAAAGACGGACATTCAAAGTTTAAGCGATGACTTCTTGTCGTGTAGCTGCTTTCAGTTAAGGTAAAAAGTGTACTATTTTTGTATTTATGTCTGTGGGTATATAAGTATATATATCCCCGAAGATTTGACTCGGGTTATGAATATTCAATTATACCCCCGATAATTCTGCTGAGCTCACTTCATTAGGTATATTCTCATAAAAATTAGCATAGCAAAAATGTGCAATAAACAACCAGTGTGTGTGTGTTTGTGTGTGTGTCTGTATGTGTGTATGTGTATGTGTGTGTCTGTTTATGCAATTATATGCGATATACTATTCATTGACGTATATTTGTTGTAATTGAAGGGGTATAAAATCGCTGATGATTCCATGCAATTGGACAACTAACCGTCCTTGAACACTAATGTATATCATCAATGTATATGCATCATACATTACACTAATGTAATGTATGATGGTTGTCATACTCCAAGTTTCGACACAAGTCCACCCCTTGAATTGACCTCACACTGACATCTGACACGCATATATATATATTGACAAATTGACACATATTTTTTCAAGTTCATTACAGCCTATATGTTCGTCTCTCAAGACTAGTGGCGACACCAGATTTTTTCCGGCCAGGGGGGGGGGGGGCTGAGGAGTGGGCTAAATAAAAATATGTGGCGGCCTGGATAAACATGAGAAATTACACTCGAAATGTTTATGATCAGATTTTTTTGGGGGCTCAAGGGGGGACATTTTGGGGATAAACCTCAGCCCCTCCATATCCCCCCTCCCACCTGGAAACCGTCACCGCTCCAGACTTTAGATTACCTCATTTCAGAAAACACTAGTTTGCGAACGTGATCCGGTTTGCATTACTCAGTATAACTTTCAGTATACTGTTTCAGTGTACAGTATACAGCTTGTGTAATCAATGAACGCATATTCAAAGGCGATTCAAAGACAATTGTTTTTGGCACCACTATATTATTACACTTGGTGATTCCATTTTTCACCAAATCGCGATATGGAAATTATCACAAAATACACACACGTACAAACATACACACAAGCAAACACACAACGGTTCGATAGATATGGTCACCTATCTCAAGCATGGCATTTCTCGAAAACATGCATCATTTGATCTAGGCTACCATGTGAGTACTGTCTGTGTCCCAAATCGATGTTTCCGAGTCTTTTTTGTCGGATCCCAAAGATACGATGCTACTGCTTTCATTGATATCTTCATCGGTATTTGTATTATCTCCCATTTGGTCTCCTCCATCGCCGTGGTCGGAATGATCGGCATAATTTTCTTGATCGTTTTCACTTTGACCACTTTCTTCGTCTACAATTGTGTCATCCTCCATTTCATCTGTCAACTCTTCGCTATATTTTGTTTCAGTCTCATCCGTTTCATCATTTTCAGCGTTATCATCGTCATCTTCACTTTTATTAGTATCTTCACTGCCGAGGTCATCGGAAATTTCTTCATCATCATGATCCGAGTCATTCTCGTTCTGGGAATTTATATCTTCGTGAGACATTTGCTCTACATCTTGTTCAATTTCGCTGTTTGAGGCATCATCAAATTCATAATCATTCTCAGCTTGGTTGTGTTCACTGCTAGATCTCGATTCCAGTTCGGGCATATCAGATTCGTCTTCATTGTTCAAATCATGATCGCTTTCGTTTTCCAATTGTTCAACAGCATCTGGAGTGTTATTTACAATTGATGGTTCGTTCAATTCATCTGTATGTATTTCTCCATCCTCTTTGTCCATCAGCAACTCACTATCAGAAGCACTGGCATCACTGTCACTCGGCATTTCAACTACGTAACTTTCTTCTGAGAAATTTTCTCCTTCAGCAAAACTATCTTTACTTTCTTGCAATATTTCAGACAGAGACACTCCTGCTGATGATAGTGTGTGCTTATCAATAACTCCTGCGTTGATATAAGCTTTAATTTCTTGTGCTTCCTTGCGCATTTTTCGTTGAGCCATACACAAGCAGATTTTGCAGGACAGCAGCATTATGAACGTGAGCACAGCTAATGTTATCCACAGCCGTTTTCCATGCAGCTCTGTCATCTTCTTGTATATGATCGATTTATAGAAATCACTCAGCCAGGTCCGACCAGGCATCACTTCCACTTTGTGCCATGCAGTCTTCCAGGTCATATTCAAGCTTTCCGCTTGCACTTGACATTCCCATATTCCGGTGAGATTTCTTGTAGCTCGGAGCGACAGCAAGTTGGTGGAGGATGGCAAAGTCACTCCTAGATCTTGATATACACTGCCATCTTTCAGCCAAATTTGGGATAAATCAGCATACACAAGCCCTAGTAATTCAATGTTGCAGGCGATTTCCATGTGCTCTTTTTCGTGAACATATAACGTAACCTCCTTACTATGAACAGTCAGACTTATAACAACGGCCGATAGCTCATCTCTTGTTGGCTCGGGTGTAGCCACATTACACACATACACTCCTGAGTCGTTTGTTGAAAGTCTATCAGAAAATATATCACCTCCGTTCAGCACTTTCCAGCGAGTCATATCCAAGTAAGCTCTGTTGAAGTACCACACCATTTGGGCCGTTGGTTCGCTATCCAAAGCGAGTTTAGTTGCCGGACTTGAGCAACTCAAGCGTATTTTTGACCCCATCATACGAGTTAAGCTGCGCACTGACTCTGGTGTCCGTAGCTGTTCAGCCAATTTATCTCGTACATCAGGACTGAATGTTCCGCACTTGAAATCATTGCACACGCCCATCGCAAACGGATCTCCTTCACACAGCTGACCCCAAAAATTTGGTCGTGGCTGGTTACAGTGTCTCTCACGAGTACCGAAACCACCATCACACCTAGCGTTGCACACCCACGGAGTCCACTCACTCCACTCTCCATCCACGCGCTTAATATGAAAATCCTCGGGCGGTGTGCAGTTTAACGCAACGTTGGCCGGAACTTGACATGAATGTAGAGAAGACGCATGATACCAAGTGGGCAGGAATGCTCTACTCCTATCGTTGTAATCACGGATGACCAGCTCTGCTATTGTCCCTTTTTCTGGTGTTCCCAGCGTCCACCCAACGTACCCTCTGGATCGTTCGGCCCTGTACGAAAGAGTATACTCTGTCCAGCATGGAGTTGAACAATCGTTGTTGGGTCCGTGTCGTTTCACAGGCTTGTCACTTCCTACACCACTTGCATGTGCATACACGAGCGACAAGCTTACAGCGGTGCCTTGGTGTATTGTAACAATCACCTGAGAGCTAGGACTGATTCCAAAAGTGCTTTCGCTGAATACCAATTTTACCCCGCCTTTAATGCGTTGACCTGTACACTTTCTACTGTTGGGGAAGTCATCAGACCAGCGGACGAAAAATGTTAAGATGAATTTCCATCCATTGTCTATATCTAGTCGTTGAGGCACAATGTAGTGCTCATACAGTCTTGAAGTTGATACCAAGTACCAAATGGGACAACGCGAGTGACATTCCAGCTCTACACCCATCATGTTCGAACTTTGCATGTTAATGAAGCGGAACACGCTGTCTACATCGCGTGCTTCTCTTTTTAATGCTACAGTCATGAGAGGATTGCGGAAATCTCTATTCTTGCCGAAACGAACTTCATCCTTGTCGAATGCAATCCACACAACCTGTTCTCCCATAACACGAATAAGTGAGGGCATAACTTTGTATGCAAGGGATACATGTTCACTACTTTCCACTCCCTTATATTTGACCTCCACTTTGAAACCCAATTCTATTATTAATGATTCTCTGGAGAGTAGACTGTTGGGCTGATCTGTGTACTCAATGACCAAACGACTATCCATATCGTCAGATGTCGCACTCATATGCCTCAAGCCGAAAACTAAGTACTTCGGATCTTCTCCAATAACGCGTATGTAATTTTGCTCGTCTTCTTCTGCGTCAAAGGCAACCAGAAAAGCACAAGGGCCCAAACCACACACCGGAACGTAGCAGGGAGTTCGTGGGCGTTGCTTAAAATCACTAAGACACTCGATATTACCGACATCGTCCGTGGATGGTTCGAGAACGACATTCACACAAGCTGGCTTGCCTACCACTTTCCGAATGATGGATCTAAGTCGTCTTGAAGCGTTCTTGGTGTTTAGCGGGGCGTAAATGCTCTCGATTGAATCGTGTGTCCAGACGAGACAGCCGCGAAATAGAGCATCCGTGGCTGTGTGCTCCGACTCCTCGTGGTATTCGTGACCAGTAAGTGTGGCCCTGCATCTGTCAAAATTACACAGTGGAAGCTCGCAAGGCATCGGAATGGGCCACAGAAAAGGCTGGTAGGCGCCCAGAAATGGTGAATACGTATAGCAGAAAGGTCCTAGCTCACTCGAACCGAGCGTTCTGCAACTGTTGTCTGAGCCAGTGATGCTGTTGTCAGGGTAATTGTTAGGGTCCCCGGCAGATTGTTGAGCGTTCATAAATTGATCGTAAGTCAAGCGTCTGAAAGCTCCCATGATATCTTGTGAGAATGTGTATTGTTCTTTCATAAGTCTCTGATACGCATCGAAAGAGTTCTTATCTATTTTGAACCACTCCTCATCTATATGCCAGCCTTTCATGATGCGCTTGAACAACTGTGGCTCATACTTCTGAACAAGTGGGTCATCCCATCGTGTGCACTCGAAACCGACGTTGGTAAATCTCCAGTGTCCTGCAAATTTAGGATCATCACGTGTTAGTGCACAGTCGGGATACTTGGGAGTCCTGTCATAGTTCTTTGGTAAACAGTTTACTGTATAGAAAACGTGTCTGCCTGCATAAATGTATGTAAACAAGTTTCCAAAACTCACATAGTTAATAATGGGATCGGCGTTCTTCAGCAATTTATGTGCAAACTTAATTTCCGATTGCCCCTTATTCATCTTTGCCTTGCTAATTAAACTCAGTTTCTTATAGGTCCAGCTAATAAGTTCGTGGCGTTTGCCTTTCTTCCCAACGTGGAAAAACTGAAACTTTTCGCGATCTCCACGGATAACGTAGGATTTACTTTCCAGAAACGTAGGACAGTGTTTGCGATTGATGGATTTACTTTTTCGAAAGTTTGTTTCCACATCCATCCTGATATACTCTTGATAAACGTTGAAGAACGACGTATTCAACATCTGAGCTTTGACAGCCAACCTTCCATCACGCCTCGCACTGGCCACTCGGGTTTTCACAGGTGATATGTGAACCATAGTTTGTCCTTTTTCGGTGACATTGAAATATACAAGAAAACCCGAGTTTGGCACAACATAATCGGCCACGCGCAAATACTTTTTTCTATCTTTCTTCTTTATAAAATCAGCTCGTCGTGGATACCAGCGCATATAAAAGTCATAATCAATCTTGAAATTCATGTCCTGAAACCACCTGGGGAAAGCTCCAGGTTGATCTAGCAAATACAGCAGGGGGCTGACGCAATTTGATCTCAGCGTAAACGAGATTTCATAAACGGGATTGTCGTCAGGAGATCCTTCAATCCTTCCCATTGTGTGCATAAACGTCGGTTGACCTGTAGCGATATACTCTTCACATTTGTTTTCCAAGTGCGGTATATGTACCATCAATCTTGATCTCTGATAGTTGTGATTACAGTCCTTGTATGGATGTTGGTAGCCTACAAAGAGGTTAGGCACAACTTCAACATCTGCTGGTATTTCTGACGCTGCGACAAATCCATCAAATCCTTTATTGGGACGCTGAAGGTTAGTCCAATCGTAGAATATATCGGACACAAACAACCATTCAAGAAGGCTTTGAAATTCAAGCATCTCTTTGATTGGTATACGTGGACAGAACGTGGCTCCCTCAATGCTAGATACTGCTGAAAATAGTTTTGGCTTTACAAAATCCATGTCTCGGTGGAATAAAATTGCTTCCTTAGATCCGTCGTCCAAAATATCACCTATCTCTAACATTCTAGATTTTGTGTCAAAATCAAAATACACCCGCCTCCACTCAACAGCCATTGTTCGGTTGGAAGAAAATTGCTTCCACTTGCGAAATTCCCCAAGCTTTACAAACGGTCGGATTTTTGAGACGATTGTGTCTGTTGGTCCGATTCGAACGTAGTATCCTCTCTGATTCCATGCTCCAGTGTCCACAAATTTTATGCGCGTGTGCACCGCATACTCTACTGTCCATGATCGAATGTCCAAGAGTAATGCTCCCTGATCAGGCATTTTCACGTAGGTGTCCATTGGCGAATTGCTGCCTCTGGTGATGTAAGTATTGGTTGTAGGTCTGGCATCACAGAACGGCACGTCGCAGGTTTCCGGAACAATCACTGAGCGCCATTCACCGTTCTCTTCGGCCACTGACTCAACGAAGCAGTAGGGACCCTGGTCTCGTCCGTTGTGAGCCCATGGGTACCAGTTGCGACAGTAATTATGGTCTATGTACCGCCACCATACGCTTTCATCTACTTTCTTGGCATACATGTACGCTCTTAGCTCAGGGAAATGTTCATGCAGCTTATTCATAGTGGACTTGAATGGAAACTGTTTTATTTTTTCACCAAGCATGCGCTTAATGCGCCCGTAGGCTTCCTTCCACGACAAACACGTCTGTCCTGAACGACTGCGAGACTGGCTACCCATGTACTCCTGTCCGTTGCCTGTGTGCCGACAATGCTCTCCCTTGAACTGTGGACAAAACGGTAGCGGCTTGCCAGTGCATGGCTTGGCTTTTTTCGACACAAAGGGTATACAGGACGGAGGCAGCCGCGAGTTGAGCGTGACTCTACAGTATCCACGCGCTCCCACGTGACCGTCAATCATTCCAAGTCGGTGCATCAAGCCGGGGTTAGAATGCACTGCCATTCCAGGCACCTGTCCCACTGACCAAGATCGACAAGGGTCGTCGTCAGTGGTTCGACGCATCACACCTCGATAATCGTAGCCAGCGTTGGTGAACACACACTCGCGAGGCTTGAACGCCTTAGATATGGCTTTGCGGTAATTTTTCAGGTAGCTATTGATAACGGTTGTCGACTCCACCTTATACTCATCGAATACATCTGAGTTGTGTTCTACAAAACACGTGAGTAATAGTGAGATAACCAAGCACCTCTCCATGACAAAAAACTAATATCCTAACAGAAATCGCAAGTTACATATCATGATCTGATAAGGCAACCCATTAATGTCTTGAAGAAGCCAAACATCACCAAAACAAATACACGGTTTGATGTATTATAATCAAACTAAGCACTGTCGCATAAATTCATTGATTTCTTGTGAATCTCGGTTAAAACTCCAAAAATGATTCCACATCAAACGGCTCATTTTGTGTTAATATTAGCGAAAATATCGTGCTTCATCTGTAGACGGACCTCATAATGCTCCACCAGACTGTTTCGCTAAATATAGCATTAAATATATTGTGAAATATATTTTAAATTGCTTAGAAAAAATTTAATCACATACAAGCACAAATTTTGATCAAATCTTAAAAATAGAATGAATAAATGAAACAAGTCATAAATCACAAAGGTCAATAAGAAGAACAATTTGCGATTAATTATTTCGTTCTGAGATGTACTTATTTGTGAATCGTGAAATATTAATTGCGAAAATTCTTGTGAAATAATACGCCGCATTTGTTTCACAGTAGCCAGTTTATTGGAAGGAATGCAAACAATGACGATTCATAGGACAACATGAAATCAAGTGAGCCAACACCACTTCTGATCGTCTCCAAGTTCAACACCCATTCTCAGACATCATCTTGCGTCAGCTAATGACGTAATGACCACACATGCATACATGAACACACATACACATACACATACACACACACAAGCAAATGTCTAAGCTTAGACTCCACTTGGTTAAATAAAAATAAAGGATACATAAACTTTTCCGAGAAGCGACCAACAATGAAAAAAACATTTCTTGTATTTATGTTGATAGCTTTACCAAATGGAATATATCAATAGTTTAATATTATTTCCATCATTTAATAATGGAAAATACATTTGTCAACTTACTTACTAATTTCCGCGCTGATTTCCCAGTATAAATCGGACAATAAGAGATTCTAATATGCGCGGCTCAAATATGGACAATGTTTACGCTCGCACACATATTTGGCAACTATTATGCACATCAACTTGCGCATCACTCATACGTTCATTTGTCTATAAGCATTCATCGTAAGCAATAAATGACTATATAAATTAATGCATTTGTCGCAAGCAATGCGAATATGTTCATATATGCTAATTTGTACGTTTGGCTTCGTCATGAAAACACCCACACACACACACACACACATACACACACATACATACACACGCATATACACACATGATGTACATTCTCAAATACTGCACACATATATTTGTGCAAATATATCCATATTGTTCGCACATCTGTGCATATATTAGATATATAATATAAGGAATATGACCCTACAGAACATATCATTACAGAACATAATATAATATGGTTTGTATGTGTACGGAGGAGGTACACATGTACACGTCCACTCACGCAGCCGAAATATGAAAAAATAAACAATTCATTTTGGAAAATGATTGTGTTACGCGTGCATCAATTTCAGTTTTAGCCAACGATTTAGTATGAGAGAAATTCCAGTAATTCACTATAGGAAAATAACGATTATAACTACATTGAAATAATAATCAATATATATATATATATATATATATATATATATATATATATATATATATGAGCGGAAAAATACAATTGAAGACAAACTAATTCAAACTAAATATATAGAGAAGAATTGATATTTTCAAATTGCTTTTTCAAAATGCTTTTTCAAAAGTTCAAAAGCGAAAAAGACAAGATTGCACTGAGCCCAGCCAATAGTCTAGACAAACTGGATCTAACAATGTTACGACACGTAGTTCTAGAACATACTAACACACACATACACACACATATATACACATATATATGCACACACATGTATATATATATATATATATATACGACCATAATATGCGCAATCATACCAGAACATGTACGGATATAGAAGACCACGTTTGGTATGGCACAATAACAGATACATACGAAAATGCACTTTATACATACATACGCGTCAAAACACACATACACACACATAAATTCACATAAACACACACACACATATATTCTATTTTAATTAATATATGCACTATAATATATTTTTCATTTTTTATATCGGCACCTCAAATTGTGGGATATTTTTTACAACTAAATTTCACTGATTTAAAATATAATGAACGTAAAAAATATTGAGACATCCAGAATGTATAATTTAACAAATTTTTATCAGGAACTATTCTATTGAGATGTGTAAAGCCTCAGGAAAATATTTTGAATTCCTAAAAAGTAAAAATTGATGAGAAAATTATAATTAATGATTAATGAATTAATAAACTGATGCTAAATATAACATAATAAAACCAATTAATGACTATTAGTAAATATTATTAATTATAAATATATTTATTAATATTATTAACTGCTTACTAACCAATATTTAAATGAGCATTACATCTATTTTAATGAATAATTCATCAAATAATAATGAAAATTAAATATCAATGCATTTAGTATACAAAAGTTTTCAATGGCTCATCGCATGTGCTGTGTTTTGGAAATGGAATTTCGAGAGAGATTTGCATCACAAGCGAAAAATCATGAGAATATGTTGCAGAATTCTGGTCAATTATTCGTGATTGACAAAACAGCAACTCAAAAAGTCGCATATAATCAGTAAAAATTTAATTGGCTTCATTTTCATTTGTAGCTGAAATTTGTGGTGACAGGAAATTAATTTTTCACTTACGCTGGTGTGAGCTGTATTTAATTATTTTATCAGCGCTGCTGTGGAAAATGAAGAGATGACTAATTAAGAAGTGGGGAATCAGAGAGAAAAAGGTTAGAACCACTGCCTCAGACATTCAGTCTTTTCGGAATCATAATTATGCAGACACAAAAGTTGGACTTTATCTCGAATACTTTTCCCATTTGAGAACTTCTCTGCTTGGCGATTTTGCAATCGAAATATAAAGCGGAAAACAGGTACCGTATCACTCAGTATCCAATCAATTGAGATTTCAACATTTCTCAATAGCACTAACACTTCTACATCATGAAGTCGGTAGCTTCCAGTTGAGGTTCTAGGAATCACTTCCAACAGCCTTCAATTCGGTGAAGACCTCGGTGAAGAAGCGAGTGTTGCTGTTGATCTTCAGCATGTTTGCACTCTGACATCTAATCAGCTCGAGACACCGGTTCCAGAAGCGACCTCTACTGGAGTCCACTAGGAACGGCTTCAACGGATACGATATCTGCCGAGAAACACACGCACAGACGCGCGCATCAGCACAGAAAAACACGTATTACATCATTGCATATCAGTAAGTTTTGTTTATAGCGTTAACAGGCCATTAGCGGAACCAGAGTGCAATTTCCGGGGGGCTGAATTATGTAAGAGTGACTAGGTAGCGTGTGAAGGTCATGACTTGTGGGGCATTTTTCAATGATATATACACACATTTACACACCACAAAATAATGTACGAAAATGTTATGCGATAATGCTCATATCAACAAATTCTACGGAAAAATATTTTTCGTGACCTCTTGTAGTGAACCTCTTGGTTATGAGGAGTTGATGGAAACATTTGGGGGGGGGGGCTTCAGCTCTCTGAGCCCCCCTGGTTCCACCTGTGCAATAGGCTAGTGTACGTTTCTGATGTCAATTGGAAATAAACAATAATTAGCCAATGACAGTACACACTAACCTCGCTGCCCATATAAGAGTAGGACAGGTAGAGACAGGTGAGCACGTTGGCCTGCAGGTCGTGTTCGCTGATAATTTCGGCCGTCACCTGGTCTCGAACCAGCATATACACAAACACTACGTTCGCAGGGTTGATGAAAGCCACATCCTGCACACACACACACACGCACACATATAGGTCAACACATTTGGACACTACTATAAATCAGTGGTTCCCAACCTTGTTTAGTGTTCACGTCGTTTATAAATCAGCATTCAGTCTCTTGATAGCAACATAAAAAAGATTAAAAAAATACAAGCGACGTAATAAAACACTTTTTTAATCAGTATCCATTCATACAGCTTAATGTTTCTGTAGAAAGATCATAAAAAAATTCCAGTGAAAATATAAAGCATAGGTAAACACATATTTTATTTAAGTTTTCGCAGTTTTCACACACTTTCTTTAATAGGACGGCATTATTCTGATAGATATAGGAGACGCACAAAGCACGATGGGTAATTCCGGTGAGCATTTTGTAGATAGGGATATTACGTCTCGGATAATTCTGACCCAGCCTTAATTCGGGCTCTCCTCTCTTCTATCTAACCTAATTTAACTCAGCCTTAC
Organism: Sacculina carcini; assembly: GCA_916048095.2. Lineage (NCBI taxonomy): Eukaryota > Metazoa > Arthropoda > Thecostraca > Sacculinidae > Sacculina > Sacculina carcini. The sequence continues at coordinate 1,659,896 of OU696572.1, forward strand.
ACAACCAACCAAAGAGAGCGGGACCAAACAAACCCGAGACTGGTGATCATAATGTTTCCCAGCAATTTCACACCAAATCGACGTATCGATATATCACTACAACTGACAATTGGGAAGAAAGCACTAGACTGAAAATTGGTAATAAAGCACTCGACTCCGAGCTGGAATCGCGAGTGGGACTGGCATCTATAGTTGTGGCACGTTCTATGTTGAAACCTTTCGCTGTTTTCTTGTACGTGCACTTGTATCTATCCAATGTCTGGTCAGATGCATCCTTGCTCCTGAAAATAATTAATAGTTCAGTACAGCCACTAACATAGTCGACTTATCGGAGACTAATTCGATTCCCTAACTCTTATACAATGAGGAGAGCACTAAAGGCACTCTGTTAGACTGAAAACAAAACCTGTTCAAGGCCAGATGAGCTCCCTGGTATTCAACGTTCATCTAGCAATGTTTACAATCTAGTAATGTTATGTAATCTAGCAAACACTTTTTCACCATTGTGTACCTGCTGTTAATCATCGCTTTTTGTTATCCGCATATTATTTTCGGTTTCGCGCCTGTCCATCATATGAGCGTTTTATCAAGTGCATGATTTTTTGCTCTTTCTTACTGCCATGTTTCAATTTTGCGGTGTGTGTGCATGAGTATGTTTGTATGTGTGTGTGTGTGTGTGTGTGTGTGTGTGTGTGTGTGTGTGTGTGTGTGTGTGTGTGTGTGTGTGTGTGTGTTTGTGTGTGTGTCTGTGTGAGTGTTTGTGTGCTTGTGGGTGTGTGTATTGTCCGCATGTTTATTTTCCCTAAGCGGCGTGTCTTACTTATTTGTTTTTATTTTTGCACCAAGATTTGTCTTTTCGCGCGTGTGTTTTAATGTGCGCTATACAAATGAACGTTGATTGATTGATTGATGTTGATATTGTCTGACACCATGTTTGTGTGTATTCTCGCGTTTGCTGTATAAATATTTGTTTCGCCATTCTTTTCACTCTATAGGCGTCACCACGTCTCTTTCTCCCTTCTACATTGTCTGATACTTACTATAAACATGTCATTTTACTGTTGCCTTCAACCGAATTTTTGTTTTTATATAAGTGGTACTTGTTATTTTGTTAATTCTTGCATTTTCTGTGTATATTCCGTTGTCGTGCATGTGTGTAATATGCGCTATATCAAATATATGATTGATTGATTGCTTTTTCGAGAGATGTCTGAGGCCCAAATCACCACTCACCTGCCACCCTTGCAGCAGAAGGTTTCGGTCGACGGTTCGCAGCCACATGATGGCGTCAGCTGGCTGAAAGTTGTTGAGGTGGCCGCATCGTTTCTTCAAGAACAAGCCGAAACACTTGAGCAGCTCAGAGGTCGACGCTTGGATAACGGTACGTCGGCCGGGGCTCAGCGCAGGCGAACGGCAAATGACTGCACCAGCTGTTGTGGTCGGCGCCGCTGATGTGGACGAGTTGGAACACACAGCGAGACCTCCGTGCCGACAGGTCAGACTTGATGCCGATACCAGCACAGCTCGAGGTGGAGACGCCAGACCGCCGCACCATCTTGTCCGGCAGACATCACTGTCACAGCAAGTGATCGTCTTGTGTCCGTCTGACGCTTGGTTCCGTCGTGTCTCGAGCTCGTTCCCGACGTTGTGCCTGCCGCTGAACTTGTGCTGGCGCCGACTCACCGCCGCCGGCAGCGCTTTCTGTACGTTCTGATTGTTGTCGAGCAATGGATGAACTGCTTCCAGTGGCTGCCGCAGTGGCAGCGCGTTCTTGCCGCGTGCGCCGGCATTCACAGCGGACGTGTCGCTGACTTTCTTGCGGCCAGACGCGGAAAACCGCTTCCAGTTGAGTGTGTGTAGCAGCGACGACGCTTTCTTGCACTGATTCGATTCGTTCTTGCTGGCAATCGTAGCGATGGTCATCTGGGAGCAGGGCGCAGACAACGCATCAGTGTGTTGTCCGTTTCGTGGATCGATGACTTTATGCTGGTGCTCCTTGGAAAGCTGACGGCACCCGGTTGAACGGGCATCGCGCGGACTCAGCGACAAAACGGTGCCCATAGTTGATCTCCAGTCAGCTGAAATTTCCGCCGGATTTCGAGCGCGACTTCTAGAGAATTCGTCGAGTCGGCCAGTCAAGTGTCGATGACAAAGCGGCGAGCCATCGGACCGGTCTTTTCGGCCGTCAGTAACCAGATGATCTTCGATGAGATTTTCGTCGAAAAACTTGCACGAGTCTGCCTGTGTTTGCGAATGTGTGTGTGTGTGTGTGTGTGTGTGTGTGGTTGCAGGCGGCGATTTTGCAACAGCTGTAAAAAGAGCAGACTGTCGATGGGGAAACTGGAATACCTGGAATGCGTGCTCTTACAAATGCAACGATCGCGAAGAAGCCAAGAATCACTGTTGCTAATGCGTCTGAACGGCTGATATGCTCTGGACAGCACTGTGTCGCAACGGACGCACCCCTTCTGGAATCAGCCAACACTTGGCTCCCGATTGCACTGTCGTGCGCAGACGCGTGGCGACACGCATGCGTGGCACGCGTACGCGCATGTGTTCGACATCGGCACCCATTGATCGCCGCGCTCGACGATGCCTGCGTTGTCATGGCAACGTCTCCAGGCGCGCCGGCATCGATTTTAGCCAGTGCGTCGATTTTCGTCTCTTCTGCATATGAGCGTACGGACGTGTATGTTTCTGTCTGGATAATCTGTTGAAATCGTTGGTCTGGCGATTGCAATGAACGATTGCATCTCTCAAAGAGGGCTCAAAGGAGTTTTGTTGATATGTCATAGCCCCAGGACGCACTACACAACCGTAAAAAGATGTTATCTTGTCATATATATCTATATACAAAGCAGATGACAGAGACGCAACACTGGGTGCTTCAATGGAGCGAGTGTTGGCGCGCATGCAATTGCACTGATCAGAGGCATGTCGAGAACAATCAAAGGACGGAGTTAAAGATAGATGTTAGATCATGGTTGCAATGTATTTGTGGTATATAAGTAAGGTAGCATATAGCGAGAGATACAATCAGTGTTAAACCAAGATTATTCATTGGTCATTGAAGTGCTTATGATAATTATGTTGATGCTGTTAAACATGAAAATGTGTACTTAATTTTTTCATACACTTTCATACAAACTAATAAATATCAATTAACTAAAACCGCATACGTTTACTGCACACTTTGGAGGGAATATTTTGAAAAATTAATAGGTAGAAATAAGTTAAATAATTTCCAAATTTCCTCTCGACGCACATATGTAACAATTATTTTTTACGCCGAAACAAAAAACAAATTCAAGCAATATTAATTTTTTTTATTAAAAATGACAAAATAAGATATAATGAATTTATTATTCATATAATGCTGTCTTATCATGCTTATGAAATTCATCAAGAACGTTCCTTAAAAGGTATCATACATTGTAAGGAAATTTCAAGAAGATGAAAAAAATTTAGTGAAAAAGGTGAAGCAAACATAAAAATTTTAAACCGAAAAAAAATCAAAAGGATGTGAATTGTAAGGAATTAAATTAAAATTGCGTCTGGCATTTTGCCCTCCGAAGGTAATGAGAACATATCTGTCTGGGAAGCTTTACTCTACAATGAACATTGAACTACTCTCATACTCTTTCTAACACCACCACTGTGGCATGTGTATAAGTGCTGTACCGTATGTCGTCATGTCAGAGAGTGTAGAGTGTGACAGGCTTATTCGCAGAACTCTGTTGCAACCCGATCCTGTGCACCTGCAGCCATGTATGTCAGTATTGTATGTATCAATAGCAGTCATGTGTGTGCAATAAACCAGACAACACGTTACATGGTGTCAGAAGTTTCGGACCTGCGTCCCATTATTATCGTTATTGTGTTGGTGGTATCGTGGAGTAACTATGTCGTGCAGACAGCCGGATGAGCTAGATCTCAGCTCTCCAACGTTGGCGAATACGTGGCGCACCTGGAAAAGAGATTGGACGTATTATGCGTCCGCTAGGGAGTTATCCAGCAAGCCAATGGCGATGCAAATTGGCACTTTTTTTAATTGTGCCGGGAAAGCTGCACAAGAAGTGGCTTCTCATTTTTTGTGGTCGGAGGAGGGCGGCACTCTCGACGAATTGATTGCCGAGTTCGAGAATTACTGTGCGCCACACAAGAACGTGATTATGGAGAGGTTCAAATTCTACAACCGTGCTCAACAGCCAGGGGAAAGCGTCACGGCGTTCGTCGCTGCGTTGCGAAATCTCAGTGCTAGCTGTGAGTTCACTAACACTGATGAAATGATTCGCGACAGAATATGCATCGGTGTATACGACAAATCAGCGCAACAAACGCTGTTGAAAATCTCGTCCCTGACGTTGGCCTCAGCTATTTCAACGGCGCTGACGGAGGAGGCGTCGCGTCAAGATCAACTGGTCATGACCAACGTGGATCCTCCAGTTTCAGGCGTGTGTGCTGCTGCTTCGTCATCAACATCATCATCTGCAGCCGGTGGTCGTCCAACTGGTGGAAGTGAGTGCCGTTTTTGTATGCGCAGGCACGAAATGAGACGGTCCGAGTGTCCTGCGTGGAACCGCCTCTGCCGAGTCTGCGGACGCCGTCACCATTTTGCAGGCAGTATCGAGTGTCGCGCTGCACGTGCTGGCGAGAGCGGTGAGCGTCGCAGTGCACCCACCAGGGAAAGAGCGGTCGCTCAGAGCGATAGCCCTGCAACACGAGACAGTCGAGCGATGAGTCATAGACGTGACGTGCAGACACTGCAGGACAATAAGCTGCAAGATTCGCTGTCAGTGGGTATGGAGAGTGGCAGTGTCGGTAGTAAAGTATTCAAAACATTGATCACGCAGAACGGTAAACTGATCAAATTTCTCGTTGACTCAGGGTCTCAACTAAATGTAGTTTCTGTTGAGTCCTATAAACAATTTTCTGGTGATGTTGAAATGGTCAGTTTAAAACCGTCAAAAATGCTGCTTCGAATGTATAACGGTGCTCTCATATCCACTGTGGGTAAAATATCGGTCCCAGTTAAGAAACATGTAAATGATAATCTGCAAAATATGTTGTGTTATGTAGTGGACGCTGATGTTTTTCCGGTCCTCAGTCTGCAGACTTCGGTTAGCATGCGTATTATATCAGTGCTCGATTGTGACCCACTTGATTACGTGCCCGGGCCCAGCATGGTACACAACTCGCAGAATAATTCACCGTCTGCAACCACACTGTCAGGCTTGACACAATCGCCTATGACAGCCGGAAATAAGCAAGACGTAATGCATAAATTCGCTGATGTTTTCGATGACAATACAGTTGGGCTGATTTGCCAGGACTTTGAAATTCAAGTAGACCCCACGGTTGTTCCTGTGGTTGAACCTCCTAGGCGTGTGCGTATACATGTGAGAGAAAAACTTCGAGATAAGCTGAATAGCCTCGAAAATCAGGGAATAATTGCCAAAGTGGTCGAGCCAACAGAATGGGTATCCAACATAGTTATTGTGCCCAAGGCTTCAGGCGATATCAGGTTGTGTCTTGATCCCAGATCTTTGAATAAGGCGATTCGCCGGGCTCATTACCCCACACCAACGGTAGATGAGGTTGCGTATCGACTTTCAAAGGCGAAAGTTTTCTCTCTCATTGATGTACATTCAGCGTTTTTACATGTAGGATTGTCAGAACAATCTTCCAGGTTATGCTGTTTTCACACACCGTTTGGTAGGTACAGGTGGTGTCGTCTGCCTTATGGAACATCTTGCGCACCCGAAATTTGGCAACGATTAATGCACGAAATGATCACTGACTTGGCAGGAGTAGAAGTTATAGCCGATGACTTTCTAGTCTCGGGAAAAGGGGACACATATGAGGAAGCAGTAGCAGACCACGATAAAAACCTAGTTGCGTTTCTCCAGACAGCCCGTTCGCGAAATTTGAAACTGAATACAGCGAAATTCAGATACCAACTGAAGGAAGTAGAGTGGATGGGACATGTGTTTAATGATAGTGGCATGAGTCCGAGTCCAAGAAAGGTTGAAGCCGTTGATAAATATCCGCAACCTACCTGTTTGGCAGAGTTGAAGCGATTTTTGGGAATGGTGGCATACCTCTCGAGATATATTCCTGACGTGTCGTCGGTAGTTGCTCCTCTTAGGCAGCTTACGAAAGCGAAATATGAGTGGTATTGGAGTACGGAGTGTGAGAAGTCATTTGACAAGATAAAACATATTTTGATCAGAGCCCCGGTGCTCACGTATTACCGACCCGAGCTTCCCGCTACTGTACAATGTGATGCTTCGAGCACAGGACTAGGGGGAGTACTACTACAGGAGGGACGCCCCGTAATTTATTGCAGCAGATCACTGACGTCAGCTGAGCGTGCGTATTCACAAATAGAAAAAGAATTGCTGGCAGTCAGTTTTACAATGAACCGACTGGATCAATTTGTCTATGGCAGATCTGTTTTGGTGCAAACAGATCACAAACCGTTAGTTGCAATTCAACAAAAAGCGTTGTGTGACGCCCCACTCCGGCTCCAAAGAATGTTGTTATCGTTGCAACGCTATAATTTCACATTGGTGTATTGTCCAGGTGCAAGTGTTCCAGTGGCTGATGCTTTGAGTCGCAGCACTAACGCGAGTAATACTGTTCAGAGCGTGGCAAGTGTTGAAGTTGAGAATATAAACTGGAGTTCAGGGCTAGCTGTTTCTCCAGAACGTAAACAGGTCTATCAGGAGGCAACGAACAATGATCATTCGCTCCGACAAGTAATTGAGTACACCAAATCGGGGTGGCCGTCTCGTAGATCCATGTTACCTGCTGATGTCGCTCAGTACTGGCCATTTCGTTTAGAAATGACGTCCCAGGACGGATTAGCGTTTAAGTATGGTAAGCTAGTGGTTCCCAAGTCGCTACGGGCAGGTGTCCTCTCCAGGCTTCATCGCGCTCATATTGGCTTGGCGTCAATCATGAGGTATGCCAGAGAGAACGTGTTTTGGCCGGGCATGGCGTCTGAGGTTAGAAACATGATATTGAACTGCACTGTTTGCATGTCCTATAGACAGGAGCAACCATCTGAGCCCATGATGCCACACACTATAGCGGAACGTCCGTGGCAAAAATTAGCGGCAGATCTCTTTGAATTGAGCGGAAAGTGTTATCTTGTAACCGTTGATTATTTTAGTAATTATGTAGAAGTCGATCTCCTTCATCGTGTGACAACTGCAGCAGTTGTCTCGTGTTTAACTACTCAGTTTGCTCGTCACGGGGTGCCAGAAGTATTGATCACGGACAATGGTCCACAGTTTTCGTCCCAGGAGTTCAAACAATTCATGCATCAAACAGACGTAGTACATATCACGTCAAGTCCGAGGTACCCCCAATCAAACGGGAAGGCTGAAAATGCTGTAAAAACGGTAAAACAACTCTTCCGTAAAGCCAGCGCTTCTCATGAAAATCCACTTTGGGCATTGATGATCTGGCGTAACACACCCAGTGAGGGTACGAAATACTCGCCAAGTCAGATACTGTTCGGGCGTAGATGCAGAACGTTATTACCGACACATCGCGATTCTCTTTCACCTGCAACGGCAGTCGGTGTGCGAGAGAAGTTAGAAGAGCAGAAAAGGCGCCAACAGCAGGCGTACGACACTAGAGTGGGTCATCATCCGCTGGTACCACTGTCTATCGGCTCAGCAATACGAATGAAATTACCGGGTTCAACAACATGGTCTTCCGGTATGTGCCTACGTTATTTAGGACACCGTTCATATGAAGTCCTTGTGAATGGAGTAAGATACAGGCGGAATCGCAGGCAGCTGATGCTCGACAGTCAAACTCAGCCAGATTTGTACAGTGGCGTCAGCTCTCCTGCTCAAGATATCAGTGAGCCGAAGCTGAGTCCGGTTCTTCAACGACCTGTACGAAGATCGTCGCGTCAGACCAGGCGTCCAGCGTACCTTGATGATTATGTTTGTTAAACCAATATGTGTGTGTGTGATTCATTATTTATATCAACTTGTCACTTGAAATGTTTTAAAACATATATGGTTTTTTTGGGGGAAGAGGAGATGTGGCATGTGTATAAGTGCTGTACCGTATGTCGTCATGTCAGAGAGTGTAGAGTGTGACAGGCTTATTCGCAGAACTCTGTTGCAACCCGATCCTGTGCACCTGCAGCCATGTATGTCAGTATTGTATGTATCAATAGCAGTCATGTGTGTGCAATAAACCAGACAACACGTTACAACCACCATCCCAGACTCTTTCCCAGCGCAATTGTCCATGTGCGTGCGTGTGTGTATGCAAGCATATGTGTGTGTATGTGTGTGAGTTTATGTGTGTGTGCGTGTGTGTGTGTGTGTGTGTGTGTGTGGATGTGGGTGGTACTTCCGTAGTGCAACAGTTAAGGTGTACGTGTGTGTCACTTTGTGTTTGTCTGTGTGTGCGTGTGTGTGTGTGTGTGTGTGTGTGTGTGTGTTTGTGTGTGTGTGTTTGTGTGTGTGTGTGGGTGTTCTGTAGCGTTCTGTGTTGTTTGTGCTGTCAGTGGATTGAATAAGGATAGGTACTCATGTCTGGTGCTGTTCTCAAAGTCTTGCACATTTGGGACGCTGATATGTATGACTAAAGTTGCCAGATACCGCTGATACACCTGGCAACACAGTTTCAGCCAGCGTACAGACGCCGAATTACCAGTAAACGCAGCGAAATTACAGTAATGTAATTTAGCCAACTGACTTTGAGAGTCGTTGACTTAATGCTGTGATCCAGAAATTCAGCAAGCTACGCTACGGTTAGTGTGTTCCTTTGTTATATAGAAAATAACTTATATATATATATATATATATATATAGACACATGATACATATATATATATATGCATATATATAGACACATGAGACTTAATCATATTTGTCTTTTTTGCACCTTGCTTGAATGCGACAATGTTGTTCTGCACAGCTGCATGTTTGTTTAATCTTATTGGCCATTTTATTTGTACTCGTGGATACTTTTTTCCTATCTTCCCCCAGAAGCAGGGAAGGAGATACACGTCATCTGTTAATTAACTGTGAAAGCAGCTTTAATTGTTGATAAACGCACTGTCACACTTGCCGCACTTAACATGTATTGTTCAGACTATCCATATATTTTGGTTAGCTTCCAGTACATAAGGGGCCACCGCAGGGTGGTAATAGTGCACTTGCACTCTTCCCATAAAAATCATCAATCGTAGTTGACAGGTTGCAACTATGCAACATTGCATTGCATATGCAACAATGGCGACGTCGAGAGGGGACCTGAAGGGACTGCAACCGCTCGAAAAATATGCCAAGCTTTCCCTGAGCCCCCGAAAAATCCTCACCATGGGCATTTCCAGATTGGACCTTCATGTTTCGCCAAGCCCCAACATTTTTTCCCTTAGCCCCCCCGTGGAAAAATACTGGTGCCGCCACTGTATATTTACATATTTGTAAGTTAAAAGCGGACTTATCATGTGAGCTGCATTTCGGCCATTATTCGTTGAAATATTGACGTTATTGTCACAAAATACATTCAAATGTCTCTCGTGTGTAAATGTTATAAATATGAATGTAAATGTAATTAATAAATGTAAATATTTATGTTCTCACCGACACGCTATTGTTTCAAGCCAGTAAAAAACTGTGCTGTATCTCTACATTGGCTTATGATTTATGATGGAACATTACAATGAAGTAGAATTTAACCTCCCTTAGCACGCAATTCTGCCACAAATGATGCAATGTCGCTTTTGCAATCCCGGTTGCAAGCTGGATGTCACCGCTATTGCAAAGTGCATGTTTTTGTGAAGGAAGTTCCGACGGCTGCAATGTTGCTCATGCGTATGTATGTTTGTGTATGTGTGTGTGTGTGGGGGGGGGGGCTGTTGCGAAATAAAGCAGCTTAACATGAAATGGCTCAATTCCAAGCTTAAAAATCGGACTTGGTGAAAACAAAGCTTAATGCAGTGGTTCTCAACCTTTTTTCAGTGTTGACATCCTTTTCAAATTGGCAGTCAGTTCACGCAACCCCTGAATTCTTGGTAGCTATGGTGAAATGATTAATACACTAACGTAGCAATAACAAAAAAAATTCTATTCAATAATCATCTAAATAACTTACAGATCCCTTAAGTTTCCCTTAAGTTTATTTCCTGGAAGACTATTGAGCATAGCAAAGCATATAGCAAAATATAAATCATATAAAAAGCAAAATCTAAAACATAGCTACAAGATATTTAATATTTTATGTTTCACAAGATTCACATGGCTCACATCCCATAGGAATTAAGCTCACACTCCGCTTAAGAGTCCTGGCTTAGCAGCTGTTTTGCATTTGAAATAGAAAACATAATCTGGATTATACTAAATGACCCGCACTTTCTTTCAGACTTGATTTCCAATGGTCTTGATTCATTGAAGAACCATGTCACAGCAAGACTAACGCACACACACACACACTTATTAAAAAAATGAGAGGAGTATTCAACTACATGGATGAGAATATGTTCAGAAAAATAATGGTAGCTCTAATAAGGCCAAAAATCGAATACGCAGCTGTAGTTTGGTCTCCACACAAAATGAGACATAAACAAAATAGAAAATATCCAGAAACTGTCCACAAAATTGGTAACAAACTTGAAAAACATTTCTTACGAGGACAGATTGAGGAAAATTGAATTATCGAGGCATGAAGAGAGGCGAGAAAGAGGTTATTTAATTAACATATATACAGAGCCGTAGCAACCGCCCCCCGTACCCCCCGGCCGGGGGGGCCCCCGAGTGTTGAGGGGCCCCACTGCCTAACGAATGACATTAAAATTTATCATATTATGTATAGCCTTTACCTTTTTGCTCAGATGTTTTCACCTGAGCTTGTATAATGTGATTATGTCTAATAAATAAATTAATTATTCGATGGTTTATTTATAATGGGGCCCCAAGTGTTGCCTTCGGGGGGGGGGGGGGGGGCCCAAGTGCTGCCTTCGGGAGGGGCCTCAAGTGTTGCCTTCGGGAGGGGCCTCAAGTGTTGCCTTCGGGGGGGGGCCTCATAAGTCCTCGCAACGGCTCTGCATATATAGATGCATAAATGACACGGTCAACACAGACGACATCGGCTCAGTTTTTCAAGGAAATATGCGCAGAGGACACTAAAAAAACTGAAGAAAACACGTTGTCGAAAAGATATATAAAAAAGTATAGTTTCCCGTTTAGGAGCGTAGATAAATGGAACCAATTAGACAGCAAAATAGTTGAAGCTAGAAATTTAAGTTCCTTCAATAATATGAATATGTTAGATAAATTATGGAAAAGAGACGGGACAGCACGAGCTTAGCTCATATCCTGTAGAACAACTAGGTGAGTACAACTAGGCGAGTACACACACAGTATAACAAGCACACACACACCTTGAATTTGTATGCCTATGAGTATATGCACCAGAACAGAACACCTGGTAACTTAAATGAGTGTGTGTGTGAGTGTGTGTGTGTGTGTGCATGTATGTGTGTGTGTGTGTGTGTGAGTCGGCGCTGCACACACGCGCATACAAACACGCAGCGACCGTTTCTTCGCGCACTGATTGTCTTCCGTGCGCCGTTTTTGTCGCTTTGCAGTCACACACACACACACACACATTCACACACATACACACACACACACACACACTTACACACACACACACATACACACGCACATATGCATACACACACAGACCACAATTGAATAATTATGAGACTGCGTGCGTGCACAGTGTGTGTGTGTGTGTGTGTGTGTGTGTGTGTGTGTGTGTGTGTGTGTGTTATCGGTGTTGAATGACCAAGTGTGACCCGACCCGTTGTTGGTGACCGCTGTAAACTGGCCACTGTGCATCCTACACACGCACATACAAACACACACATACACACACACATACATACACTCGTGCGCATACAGATAATGGTTATGAAAATAGTTTATACAAGTGAACAGGCTCGATAAGACACACACACACACACACACACACACACACACACACACACACACACACACACACACACACACACACACACACACACACACACACACACAACACACACACACACACACACATACACACATACACATACATCCGTCCATGCGTTGTTCGCCGAAGAGCTATGGCTCGACGAACTGGTGCCCATTGGTGTTTTTGTATTGTCTTTTTTATTGCATTTTTTTGTTTGAGTGGCAATATACCTAAATTGAAAAAAATTACAAATTTGCATACATACACGCACAGACACACAGACACGCACACATACACATACACAGACACACAGACACACATTGTGGTAGACAAAAGTTGGAAAAGGTGACACAAGAGATACATGAAGAAATTGCAATTCTGTGCATGAGGCAAATATTTGGCCCATTAGTTTTTGCGCAGTCTTTCCCCCATGACATTTCCTATGGGTTCAGCTGTATCATACATTCTCAGCTTGTGTGTGCGTGTGTATGTCCGTGTGTGTGTATGTGTGTGTGTGTGTGTGTGTGTGCGAGAAAGATTTCCAGATGTCTAAAGAGAGAAATCCCAAGTTATTTTTCAATGTCCACTTCAGTCGTTTCTTATTTATTCTGATTCAACTGTTTCGCTTCGTGGTACGATTTTCGCTTGATGGTACAATTTCATTGACGCACGCTTGCGCTATATTTAATGAACGCCTACGCAATCAGATCGGTTTGCGTCGGTAAAGCGTGCAAAGTCCAATTTGATTATAATGGCAATTTGATCATACGTATTTGTTAGAAATGACAAGAGCAAAACGACATTGACAAAACGATGTTTCCGGTGGGAGCTAAGAATACTGGAGCTTGAAGAAACATGAGGAAAAGCACTAAAACTGTATAGTGAGGTTTTTTGGGAGGGATCATAAGGGGTTGGGTGCTTGGCAGATTTTTGTGGGGTTCAGCCTCTCTAATCTCCCCCTGGAACTGTCACTGATGTGCGGCATTTGTGTTTCTGTACCGTTGCGGATCTAGGCTAAATGTGTAAGGATTCAAGAACATTAAAAATGTTAATTTATAAAATACGCTTAGAAATGCAAAAAAATGTTTCTATATTTTTCATAGATTTTAGGTTAGGTTAGGTTTAGCGTTCTAATGTAATGTGCTGCCTTTGCAGGAGGCGAAGGACTGGAAGAGATTCGTTCAATCAAATTTTCTCAAACTAATCTTATTGATTCCTTACACATTTAGCGTCAACCACCGTTGCGTAGTTACGTCAGTGGTTTTATCTGCGTGGGAGGCATGATGTAAGTGTGTGTGTTCTCACCGAGTTGTTCTCACCGAGTTGAATTTACGGGAGATGAGCATGGCTCGAGCTGTCCCGTCTCAATTGCCACATTTGTCCAACAACGACTTAAAGGAACTAATGGTTGAGGCCGCCACAACATCATTGCTCAAAGAATTCCATTTGGTAATGCACCTAAACGGGAAGCCATATTTCCTCAAGTCGCTGCGGCATCTGGTTTTCTTTAGTTTCCTGTTGTGTCCTCGTCTTCCTTCTTTTTGTTTGTATTCCGAAATGTCAAATCCTGTGTCATACTCATTTAAATACTTGAAAACGGCAATTAAATCTCCTCTCTCCCTCCGTTCCTGCAGTGTCTTCAAGCCAAGTCTTTTTAATCTATCTTCATATGGTAATTTCTCTAGTTCCGGAATCATTTTCGAAAATATTTTTTGAACCTTCTCTAATTTTGCTATATCTTTCTTTTTGTATGGCGTCCACACAGGTTCAGCATACTCCAACTTGGGTCTTATTATAGCAACCATAACTTTTTGTAGTGTTTCGCAGTCTAAATAATTAAATACTGTTCTAATTTGCGCTATTGTTTGATACGCCATACTTACTACTTTGCCTATATGTCGTCCACATGATAAATTATTCTGAAAAATTATACCCAGGTCCTTTTCTTCATCCACCTCTTCTATTAAATGTCCTCCTATGTTATACTCGTAGCTCGGGCGATATTTACTCTTTCCGAGTTTCATGTGATGGCATTTCATATGATTGAATTCCATGTTCCAGTCTATACTCCATTGATGAATTTGGTCTAGGTCCTTTTGCAGCAGTTTGCAGTCTTCCTTGGATCTCACGTTCTTCATCAATTTTGCATCGTCAGCGAATAGACTCATATAATTCTCTACACCTTCAAATATATCATTTATATAAATCAAAAACATAGTTGGGCCCAATACCGACCCCTGTGGCACACCGCTACTAACTTTTCCCCATGCTGATCTTACGCCTCTCACACTCGTGCACATCGTCCTGTCAGTCAGATAGTCCTCCATCCACTCGTGCAACCTTCCCTCAATACCTCCAACATACTTCAGTTTCCATAGCAACCTAGTTCTTGGTACCTTGTCGAAGGCCTTTTTCATGTCTAGGTAGATACAATCCACCCATCCATCCCTTTCTTGCAGGTTGTCAGTGACTTTTGAGTAAAAGTCCAACAAGTTCGTTTGACACGACAGTTTTCTTCTGAAGCCATACTGTTTTTCAGACACAATTTTGTGTTTTTCCAGATAGTCCACCCATTCCTTACTTATAATGCCCTCACATATCTTGCAGAGTACACATGTCAATGATATGGGTCTATAGTTCCTTGGATCATTCTTTGCACCACTTTTGAATATTGGTGCAATCCATGCTTGCTTCCAATCGTTGGGAACTTTGCCTGTATTTAAACTACTTTTTGTGTGTGTGTGTGTGTGTGTGTGTGTGTGTGTGTGTGTGTGTGTGTGTGTGTGTGTGTGTGTGTGTGTGTGTGTGTGTGTGTGTGTCTGCATTGTGGTTGAGTGTCAAAAGGGCAAAAATTGTATGTCGTGTGTGGATGACCTTTTGAGGTCATTACACCTCACCAGTTGACCTGCAACGGTGCCTACAGACAGACACACATACTCAACCATTCACACTCACAACCCCGAGTACATGTGTGTGTGTGTGTGTGTGTGTGTGTGTGTGTGTGTGTGTGTGTCTGTGTGTGTGTGTGTGTGTGTGTGTGTGTGTGTGTGTGTGTGTGTGTGTGTGTGTGTGTGTGTGTGTGTGTGTGTGTGTGTGTTTCTGTGTTTTGAATTATTTGTTAAAGTCGTAAATTTCGCAAAGTTCTTTGTTATTTGGTCAATTATTTGTTCAAGTCTTACGGTATAAATTTAAGCAATTTATGATTTATTCATAAGCACAATCCATACATTCTAGTGTTTACTAATATTATTAGTAGGGAATTCACAGTTATTTCAGGAATTTTTAGAAGTCTTTCAGATATTCTCACTTTTTGATTTTTAAAATAACTCACTCATTCTAATTGAGCTCAATTGGAAATATGATATTCTTAGCGTTAATATCAGGAGCATTGGAATTCTCAGAATCACTTTGTCTATATCATTCTGAGCTCATCTCGTTTGTATACTCATCAGAGATGGATGCTGTAAGGGCCGTCATCATTTACTGGACGCTGGTGGACGCTTTAGTAGTATGTGTTGCACTTAAAACCGCTGCTACAGAGGTGCCATCTATCGGCGAAATTTTCGTCGCCACAGACTATCACTCTGCCAGGGTATCGTGGCGTTATCCAAACACACCGCTGGTGCATGTGTTCGCTGTTCAACATTGTGAGCTGAATTCCTGGTCGCCACAGCGCTGTCACACTCAGGTGAGAAGCAACCGCAAATACAGAAACTTGTCTCAGAGAGACAGAGAGACATATTTGGCAGCAGAAATAGCGATAAACAGTCTCACTTACACATCACAGCAAAAGCCACACACTGAATTTTTGTTCAAGGTAGGATTTTGTTAAGAGAAAGTTTCATATTAGTTATTCAAGCGAATCACTTCAAATCTGTTGCAATTTACTGTTCGAATATGAAGGTTATTGATGAAGTTGTGTGTATATCACAACAGATAGTACTTGCAAACAAATTTGTCACGTCTGCCAATGACGACAAACTACTGGAAGACAGATTGAACTCACAGCTTCCTGTACAGTACAACGCCTACGTAGAACCGCTCAAAATGGACACCAATTATCGCTTTCGGGTGGTACCATTGCACAAACAGCAATCCGACCACAAAACGCAGGAAGCTATCGAAGTCGCGGCAGAAGTGCTTGCCAAGACCAAAGAATGTGAGTGTTGAACCCATTTTTTACCATAATTATATTGAGTACAACAATTAGGACATTTTAAACCATGTGTAATTAAAATCAATTTTAAAAATATTGCGTTGATGGCAAAGGAGTGTTCCTAATAAACATGGTCTAATAACTAAGAAGTATAGATTAAATATTGCTTAATAGTTATAGCATGTATTTGGCTGAACATATATTATTCCAGTTAAAGGCCTAAGTGACAGCTGATACACGGGAAGAAGCCGAAGCTTATGAACACACAGGTGTGTCCCTTGCAGCTCGCTGCCACCTCAGAGCCGACCCTGTCCACGCTATGACGCCACAAGTACGGAAGACGTATTAGAGAGAGCCACCGTCCCATAATGCATGACACAACACATGACTGATATCTGGTATCATTTACTGATGGGTGGACAGGGGCAGCAGAATTATAGAATTCGCCCAAAAAAAATTATCCTCCGCCGGGTTTTGAAACACGGACCTCCCGCTTGTGAGGCGGGTGTGCTAACCACTACACCACGGAGTCCTCAAAAGCATCTAGCAGTTATATATCCTCTTTTCTATCCGGCTGTGTGTATGCGTGTGTTGACATTTGTGTTGTCTACTGCACGAACAGTTTCGGCTGTCACCCGGTGCAAGGCGGGTCGTATGGAAGTGCAGGTGCGTACGGGCCGTAACTTTGCCGGACGCTTGGCCGTCGAGAACGATCCGCTGCCCAGCTGTCAGCTCCAGGGACAGCCAAGCAGCTCACGACAGCTCTACACTCTTGTGGTGGACCAAAGTCGTTGTCGAACACAACAGCTAGGCAGCCAGGTATGCATGCTATACATGATGTAATCTGCAAGTATGCAACCTTGATGTTTCCCTGCATCCATCTCGTTCATATTCTTGACCGTGAGTTCATTTTCCCCGCATTTAGTCCATTCACTCTGGATCGAAAGTAGCTGGGTTTCTCCGTCGAGCAGGCTGGCTGCTCGGCAGCGTAACCAATAGACGCGGTTCGCTGCTTCCCGTGCACCTTCCGTGGTGCTATTGTCGTGAGCGGGAGCAGACGGAACGTCCGGGTGAAGAACCTGAATACTCGCGACGTACGATTTCTCGCGCGCTCTTTGTGTGGCTCTGTCTAGTGCGGTTGCCGCGATTGTGTCCGGGCTAAGTGATAAATTAAAGTCGTCGTGCAATACACGACGAGCTACACTACCAGCTTTGTTTTACTATCAAGCCGTTCAATATGTGCCCTCTATCTATAATGTCATTTCATAGCATCGTGAACATATCAAAATATGCACATATATTTATACAGTCGGGTGTCATAGTGAGTCTTCAACCACCCCTTATGGGTCGTCAACCACTCCTTCACCTAACCCCTTATGGGTCTACATACAGCTTAAAGTCTGCTCTCTTCCTGATGTCTATCCTGTCTCTGTGTGTGTGTGTGTGTGTGTGTGTGTGTGTGTGTGTGTGTATGTGTGTGTGTGTGTGTGTGTGTGTGTGTGTGTGTGTATGTGTACCTACCTAACCTACACAAACCTAACCTAATCTAACCTAACCTAACCTAGCCTTACCTAACCTAACCTAACCTAAACTAACCTACCTAACCTAACCTAACCTGACCTGAGGTTAGGTATATGTGTGTTTATGTGTGTGTTTTTATGGGACAGGTGCGAGCTTTTGTCGTGGTTCAAGAGCGCGATCATTTACAGACTCACAGTACGCGAAGATTTCTGGTTGTATGCGATTACAACTCCCACACGCTTACAGTGGGCGCCGGGTAAGTACAACAAGCACACACACACGCATAAACACACACATGTATATTCATATTTTGTTATTGTCCATGATTGCAGTACTCAGTAAGCCTTGTCGGCTATTTTTCGATTTAAACGATAATTTGAATTATATTCAAAAGTATTGCAAAATTGTATTATACATATACATACTATACATTACATATTGTCGAATAATGATTGTATTCGTTTGAACATTTTTTGGTTTTTCCCAATGACAATCGTAAGGATACAACCAATATCATTACGAAAGTATAAGTGTGTGCTGTGTGTGTGTGTGTGTGTGTGTGCGTGCTTGTGGCTATGGGACATGAATCGCAATGTGGTTTCATTACTCTGTCAACAGAGTTAGACTTCCCCATCGAGTTCGGCAGAAATCTCCCTTGGCCCGCGTGGAAGCATTGCGCCAACCGTTAGCAGAAGAGTTTACGGAGCGACGAATTCCAATGAGCGATGGCAGAATGAGAGCAGAGAAAAATGACAGCACCGGTGCCATTGCGAACCTGAACAAAATCAACACCGCAGAATTAATCAATGCCCTTCTAGGCGACGACAAGATCGAAAGCACACACAAAAAATCGGTTCATGCCAGTGGCACAAACAAAACCGGTACAGACAACAGAATGGAAAATGAAGGTATCGGTTCAAATACGCAAGTGGACTTAACGAACAATAGGACCGCTGAAAATGCAAGCAAGACAGAAGAAATAGGTCAGAATTACATCACACACGGTCGGTTAGACGACAGCAGCAATCGAAAGGGAAGAACGATTGGTGATGTGGTTGTGTTAGCGAATCGTACCAAAGAAACAGGAAAGCAAGTGCAAGCTAGCATGAATAACTCCAGTAATCATAGCTCAGGTGATACATATAATAACCAAGGAATTGAAAATATAATTGCAAGCGATTCACAGAAACTTGATGTGAGAAACATTGTCGATAAAAGGGTAACGAATTCCTCAAACAGCAAATCAAAGGGACGTTCGCCATTAACGGATCAACGTCATTGGAGCTCCATCAGTCAATCAAACGCGAGTTTAAGGTCACCTGCCCTGAAACATCCAATCAGCGTCAAGCATCGGAGAATCAAGACGCCCCTCTATGAAAATGCGGCCCTAGCTGAAAAACTGGTGTCCGATCAACGTTCTCATAGAATCAAAGGTAAATACTTCATAAAATACTTCATCGTCAAAGTACATATTTTATTGCCATCCATGACATATATTATCAATATAGCAAATATATCTCATATATTGACTGGATATTTATATGTAGCAATTGGATCTAGGTAAGATTAACTTGCTAAAATTATATAAATCATTTTATATGGATAATACAAGTTGAACTTTCATATATTTTCCAGTTTAATTCACTCAAATTATTCGCATTATTTGAATTACTTCAAATTTCTTAAATGGAATGCAATATATACAGCCACAGTCGCTTGATATTTTGTTGTTTTGGCATTTTGCGACTGTTTTGAAATCAGCACCTCGCAGGGATGACGGCGAAGCAGGCACAAACTGGAAACTAATCGTTCTAATGGCCACTGTTTGCGGGGGAGCGACTGTGGCGGCAGTGTCGGCTGCCGTTGTAATGCTCAATTGGAAACGGCACCGCCGAAGCTCCCGCTCTTCCATCTATAATGTGACCAATCATCAGCCAGTGAACCACATCATTGTCAGAGGAGAATACCCGGGAACTAATTGTTGATCTTTGTGAGAGGAGGAATGTTCGATAGATTCGTGCACCTGGAGTATGCAAAAACTCAAAATGAAATACAATATTGTGCATTACGATCGCCTAGAAAAATGATGCTAAGGGAATTGTAATACATTGTATTCTTATTGTGTGTACGTATGTATAAGATTTCAGTGTCATCTAATCAGGAACTGTTTTGACAATGGCTCATTGTATTTTCACCTGTTGAATACATTTTGTAACTTCTACTTTGACAATGTTTCGTCTAGTAAGTTTGGAGCGTACAATGCTGCACGGAAGGTGGGCGGGAAGCGGTGTGGACCACCGCTACTGGTTCCTCTCCCGAGCAGTCGGCTTAGTCGGCAGAGACCAAGCTGCTTCTTAGGTCCCGAGTAGTTCAGTGGTTAGGAGCTGAACTCTCGTATCAGAGGTTCGCGGTGCGAATCCTGACCCGGGTTCAAACAACAAAGCTGCCTTCGCTCCAGGGATAGTGGACCAAAGGCGAGGACACGAGTTAGCGGACAAGGGGGAGAATGTGATGGTCCTGTGCTGTTCGATACTGATGGTGGAGTATACAGTAGCGTAAACCAGCACCTATTTAGCACATATGTGGGTATAGGTCCGACCGATTGTATAAACACAAACCATGTATTATGTGTTATATCGCGCCCGAACACTGCGATATCGATGGCGTTTTCTAGTTCTGGGAGAGGACAAGACAGGAGTAAGGTGCTGAAATGCATGGGGGTGTCAACATTGCTGCATTTCCCTCTTGATATGGCACGAAGACGGAGGGAAAAAGCAGAGGGTCCGCTTTCAGTCGCCTCTTACAACACACAGCGGGTACGGCGGCTGTATGCTTATCCCCTATTACCGCAAGAGGCTATCAATGGTAATCGCGATCCATCCATTGGCATATACGCACTCTGATTGTTGTATTCCACGTTTACGTTGCATGATACGCAATAAAATGTGCAAGTCACATTACCTAGAAAAATTGAGCATGTGATAGGGTATATCGACGGTTTACACACGTAATGACATGAAAACACGCGAAAACAATGAGAGGTTTACACGCAGTGAAAAGCGAAATAAAATAATTCCACGTGGGCAAATATTGCATTGCTACCTACAAGTGGAAATTTCATATCTGAACCAGTTTGACTGACGTTATATTGTCATCAATATTTGTGAAGTATGGCTTAATAATAAATAAATGTTGATTTATATATGCTTATCTTGCCTGCGAGCCGTTAAATTATAATAATTATTGGAATATTTATTAGCAATAATACATAGTAATAAGTAGAGTTGGCAATTTTATGTGATACTTTTAAGCGTTTTATGTTATTAATAGGCGACGAAAAATGTCAAAATATGTTGTCAAAAAATACAAATTATGTCATTCAATTCTCATATATGTGAATTTTGGACCCTTTAGTAGATTATTTGCATTTTGTGCATGTATCCAGCGATATTCCATTGGGGAGCCACCCTTAGGGAAGCAAAATGTTTGCAGTACGCGGCAAAAGTTTCACCTTGATTGGTCCTTTCGCATAAGGTAGAGGTGCAGTGGCGGCGCCAGAATTCTTCCGGCGGGGGGTTAAATGGGGCTAAGGAAAAAGATGCGAGGGCTCTGTGAAACATGAGGAACTACACTCAAAGTGTTCATGGAAGAGGTGCCACTGTATAAGTGCCATTTATGGAATTTTGCTTCGAAGCGCAATGATTCCATGATTCGATTCTGCATGTATGGTTGATTTGATGTTTTTCGAGTGAGCAGCAGATTTGTTGTGTCGATCGAGCTGTGACTTGTGACCAGCGGACACGTTTTTTCTCACATGCAACGCAAAACATTCTCTTCCTATCAGACATGATATTCTGGGAAAATGCTAATTCACGTTGAATTCCTCCAACCACTTTGAGCGTGTCAGTACAGACAGACGCTATTTGAGCAATTTGTGTTGAATAATTTCCGAAAATGTAACTATGAAGTACATGCATGGTCCTACCTTCCATAAAATCGAATGGCAAATTAAACCACAACCACAACACATACGGTAGTTAAATGGGGTATAACACCGTGTGACGCTCATGATGTCCTGACATAAGAAGCTATCAGGAACGTTGCTATATTTCCATTGTTGAAGTTGCTGGCGTTATAGTACCGATATGCATTGTTTGAGTGTATCATAAAATGTTGAATCAGTGATATATGTAATTACAATTATTCGCAGAATAAAATATTTCCAAGCGCAATCCATAAAACTATATATTTGGACAATATTTTTTCAGTGAAAATGTCATTTAATGTTTTTTCGCTTAAAAACGGAATTTTATGTTATGATTTTGTGTGATAACGAAATTCCCAACTCTAGTAATAAGCAATATTTATGAGCAATCAATACATGCTTATGTATATAAATACAAGCTTGACACATTATTGAATTAGCAGTTATCAAGGCATTATGCTTCAACTAAAATTTACTTAAATATGATATAGTATATCCTACTGAAATTTTGGCAAAAATGATTCAAATACGTCTGGCATCATTATAACAGCTTAAGTCTCATGTGCGTAGCTTTAGCGGCCAGGAGTATCAATGCCGCTTTGTTTACCTGTACCTGCCACTGTGTTGTGAGTGTCTTGTTTGTATTGTCAGCGTAAATATTTTGAGGTTTTGTTGACTTACATTTACAAGGGAGTCCCCGCAATTCGACGGGGATGCTTTGGTCTATCATTGGTTGAACCTGCGTTTGGTAGAATCGTGAAAATGTTTTTTCCCATAGGAATACATTATAATTAGGGGGATAGGTACCGACCTCAAGCCCAAACCCCCAAAATATCACTATATCTCCCTGACTGCTTCCACCGATTCAGGGAGGCCTGCTCGCTCCCTGGTGGAGTTTGTTGTTGCCTGTAAGTCTTTTCACAGTCTTTTCACGAGATTTGAATCGGGATGGTGGCGCGCGAGACTTGAATGTCGAATTAGCGAGTTTTTCTGTCGAACCATGAGGTTTGGGGTATAAATTAGGCGCTGCCGAATTGTGAACGGTCGAATATCGCGGACCCCCTGTATATTTATATATATGCATATGTGAATGAAGATATAGTTAAGTGAATTTTGGGATTATTTTTGCGTATTTTTGCTTTCATAAAAGCTCAAGTAGTAATAGTCCTCAACTATGCAGACGGTATACAATATAAACACCAGTGTTTGTTTATAATTTGGGCCAATTGTGACGGGCTTGAAAAATGCCAGCTTTGCTCATCGTCCTGTTTTTCCTTCAGTTCTGCTCTACATGCATACCCACTATTTGTCGGTATCATTCAATCCTTTGTCCTATACTCTCGCTTCTTTGACACTGTGTAAGCGCTCATGTTTTTCTCCTGATTTCTAGTGTTGTTTTGCGATTTTTTTGATTTTTTCCGGCATATCTATGTTCAGTAGAACTATGTGTGTATTATGTTTCGTTGCCAGCCATCTGACGCCAATTGATTACGGTTTTTTTTGGCCGTCATCTGAGCTATCGTGCGAGGTTGTGCCATGGAGCGCAGCGGTATCAAGCTGGTGCAGGACATGCAACGTCTGCGCCTGTCCGGATCCGTCGCGTCTGCTTCTCCGGCATCGTGTGGTTCACGCTTCGCCGCGCCGCCGCTCAGCTACTCGTTGGCCAGCAGTCGCACGGGCACGCTGGACTCACGCACTGCCACCGCATCGCCGGCACTCGCCGTACGTCAACCGCCGGAGCGGCGAGTCCCTGCGTCCGTCGGCACGTCGCACACACCATCGCCACATCTACAGCAACAGCAGCGAGAGCGTCGGCTGTATAATGGCCGGGCGCCATACGAACCTCCGCCGCCGTACATTCACGCCAATTCATCTTCGCCGGCGGCGTCGCTTCCGGCGTCTGCGGCGGCTGCATCGGCTTTGCTGGCGCACTCGGTGCAGTCGAGCCCGCGCAGCTCCGTGTCGACCAGCAGCGCCGACGCAGTTGTCTACGAGAACCTGGCGGCGACCGGCGCAGGAGCCTGCGGTGTTGGTGGTGTTGTTGGGGGGCTTCCGCTGTCGTCGTTTGACTCACCGTTGGCGGCTAGAGTTCACAGCCCTCACTTGTCTTGTCAGGCCACTTGTCAGTCGTCGTCGTTGGCGGCCGTGTCGTTGCCACAGCGCGGCACGCAGTCGCGAACAACAACGTCTGCCGCTCCGTCCTTGGCTTCAGCGTCAGCGTCAAGGGCGGCGTCAGCTTCATTGTCAGCGGCGGCGGCTTACAGCGAAGTCTACGGCTCGCTGTTTGATCAGCGCGAGCCGCAACAACTGCTGCTACCGCCGCCGGCCGGCTTTCAGCGCTCGTCGCTAGCTCGCGTCTCACCTCCAGTCGCCGTCTCCGCCGCTCCGGCGTCAGGATCGCCGACATGCGGCGTGAAATCGTCGTGCTATGACGGCGGCGGTGAGTCGGTGTATTGTGCACCGCTCTACGAGAACGTTGAGTGTTCGCCGACGCCTGCTGGCTTGTTTTTGCGCGAGCCGCCGCGCGCCGGACCTCAGGTGGCCAGTAATGTCGGCACAGCGGCCGATAATGTTGGCGCCGGTTCAAACGGCTCGCATGCGTCGGCTGCCGCTGCGACGCTGCCGTGCGGACCGCCGCCGCCGTATCCCGGCGATCAGTCGGTCGGCGCGTGTGCTCAACGTCAGTGGCACACGCGTCGACCGTCGGCATCTTCGTCTTCGCCAGCGGCGGCGGCGGCGGCGTTATCAACGAAGATGGCGCTAGCTAGCGAAGGCAGACTGACGTGTGACACATCTGCTATGGCGCCAGCCACACGCACCGTCGGCGAACAGGTGTGTGTGTGTGTGTGTGTGTGTGTCTATGTGCGTCTCCCTCTCTCTCCCTATCTCCTTCTCTCCCTCTCTCCCCTCTCTCTCTCTCACCTACATCTCCCCCTCACGTGTGTGTGTGTGTGTGTGTTGTATATTTGATCTTTCTGACATACATGACTATGGACAGTTCAGTAATTCAAATGTAGATGTTGTATATGTGTTTTTTGTGTTGTTATATATGCATATGTGTGTGTGTGTGTGTGTGTGTGTGTGTCTATGCTTATGTAAGTCTGTGTGTGTGTGTGTGTACTCATGTGCTGCCTTGTGCTGTTTATATGTTTGTCCTTGTGTGGGAGTACGTTTTTATGTATGTGTGTGTGTGTGTGTGTGTGTGTGTGTGTGTGTTTGAGTGTGCGCTTTAGAGACCTTTGGTGTAAAGCGCCATATAGATGTCATACTGTACTGTACTGTACTGTACTGGATTTGTGTGTATGTATGTATGTCTCTACGTTTTGTGTGTGTGTGTGTGCTTGTTTGTGTGTTTTGTAGGTGACGTCTGAGGCCGAGAAGAAGCTGGAAGAACTCACTTCACAGCTGGAGCAGGAGTTGGACGGAAAGAGTGAGGAAGGAGAGTATTTTGGTGAGTTGATTGTGTATCTTGTTTTGTGTGTATTAGCTAGTGTACAGGTGAGAAAACTTATCAGACAGGGTCACATACTAATTAGACTGCGTGGTGTAGTTGTTAGCACACCCGCCTCACAAGCGGGAGGTCCGTGGTTCAAAACCCGGCGGAGCAGAAGAATTTCTTTGGGGAATTCTATAATCCAACAGCTCTTGTCCACCCAGCAGTAAATGATGGTACCAGATATCAATCATGTGTTGTGTCATGCATTCTGGGTAGGTGGCCCTCTTTAATACGTCTTCCGTCCTTGTGGCGTCATATCGTGGAGAGGGTCGGTTCTGCGGTGACAGCTAGCTACACGGGACACACCTGTGTGTGTGTTCATAAGCTTCGGCTTCTTCCCGTGTAGCAGCTGTCACTTGAGGCCTTTAACCTTTAACATTTTGCACCGTGCCGAAGGCCAAACTACCTTTTTTTATAGAATATAATGGTAAATAATCTCCATTTTCACAAGTTGTTACAGATCGCACAGAAATGGTGTACACACACA
The DNA here is from genome assembly GCA_916048095.2 of Sacculina carcini. Classification (NCBI taxonomy): domain Eukaryota; kingdom Metazoa; phylum Arthropoda; class Thecostraca; family Sacculinidae; genus Sacculina; species Sacculina carcini. Next base: position 1,685,538 of record OU696572.1, read on the forward strand.
TAGCTAAAAGGTAGAACATCAACCTACTAATCACAATTCAAATTTTTAGTCGCTGTCAAAATTAATGCGGTTAAGAACCGCTGAATTGAACTAACTAAACCAGTGGTTCCCAACCTTTTTCAGCTTGTTACCCAATTTAGCATCCCATATTAAGCATGTTACCCCTTTGTTACTGTACATGTTACTGTAAGCATTCACACACACACGCACGCACGCGTGCACACACAACTATATATAACACGCCATATGAGCAATACAATATCCACACAATGCAAACAATAAACATAATATGTTAAGTTAACATTAATCCCAATACAAGGCACCGCAATGTTTTCTTGAATTTCAGAATTCTTAGCATTTTCCTGTCACCCCTACATTACCCCCGAACAATTGCTAAATTACCCCCAGGTTGGGAACCACTGAACTAAACTAAACTAACCGCTGTGTGTGTGTGTGTGCACAGGCGTATGTTTCACTTGTGGCGAGCGGGTGACGGGTGCGGGCCGGGCCTGTCAAGCCATGGGCAACTTGTATCACACCACCTGTTTTGTGTGCTGCTCCTGTGGCAGAGCGCTGCGCGGGCGCGCTTTCTACAATGTCTACGGCAAGGTGTACTGCGAGGAAGACTACCTGGTAGGTGTGAGAGTGACAGTGGCGTAGTTTGGCTATCTGCCGCCAGGGGGAGTTGATTGTATTGCCGCCGTCCCTCCATCATGTATGATTGCGTATCACTTAGTCTCAAGAGACCGTGTGTTTCAACACGACTGTAATAGAGAATTAGCAAGTTGATATGTCGATTATAGCTGAAAAGACGAACCTCTTATAATATTACATGCTTCCAGTCATCTAATCTGACAAGATCATTAGTTTCAATCCATATTGCCTTCATTCAGCTCTTAGTTACTTGAGATTAAAACAGCAAATATGAAACAGTATATTCACAGATGATATAACGATAAGTCAACGACTTCAGCAGCTCTTGTGTCGCCCCGGGGGCAGACCGCATAATGCTTAGCAATACATACTTGTGTAGCGTATATTTGTGTGTGTGTGTGTGTGATTTTTGTTGTTGCAGTATTCCGGCTTCCAGCAGACGGCTGAGAAATGCGCCATTTGTGGACATCTCATCATGGAGATGGTCGGTCTGAATCTCTTGTTTATTTTTTGACTCTTTTTAACTCTCTTTGTCTCTCTCTTTTTGACTCTCTTTTGTCTCTCATTAATTCTCTTGTCCCTCATTAATTCTCTTGTCTCTCATTAATTATTTTGTCTCTCATTAATTCTCTAGTCTGTCATCAATTATTTTGTCTCTCATTAATTATTTTGTCTCTCATTAATTATCTAGTCTGTCATCAATTATTTTGTCTCTCATTAATTATCTAGTCTTTCATTAATTCTCTTGCGTCTCATTTATTCTCTAGTCTCATTAATTTTCTTGTCTCTCATTAATTATCTTGTCTCTCATTAATTATCTTGTCTCTCATTAATTATCTTGTATCTCATTTATTCTCTTGTCTCTCATTAATACGCTCATTAATACGCTAGAAATTTTCACTTTCTCAAATAATCAATATTATTATTATATTCTTGTATTATCATTCGAAAATTAAGTTTCTAATTGTATTATCTTGTTTATCATTAATCATCTTATTTCTCTATTGTTCATTGGTCTGTTGTTAATTTCAATTTCAACTGGTGTGCGCAGTGTGGTGTATGTATGTGTGGGTGTGTTTGTAATATACGTAAAGTATGAATGTTAGGTGGATGAGGCGAAGTGTGCACGCCATTTACCGGGTATAAAGTGAGCACAACAAGGAAACTCAACAGGGAAAATACAGCCTTTTTCTATTCAACCCGTGACTTCCTGTGTGTGTGTGTGTGTGTGTGTGTGTGTGTGTGTGTATGTATAACAATGATGAACAAAAAGGTGGATGAAAATGGTCTCTTGCAGACTTGTATAAAATGATTATTTCCATCTAACTTGAAACATTGTTAACAGGGATTTTAGTAACAAAACTACGTAGTAATAAGTTTAACAATTCACGGAACTTTCACAGAGTTGGACACATACACAAATAAATGCGCTTAGACAATATATGCACATGTGTGTGTGTGTGTGTCAGATTTTGCACGCCATGGGCAAGTCGTATCATCCGGGCTGTTTTCGGTGTTGTGTGTGTGGCGAATGTTTGGACGGCGTTCCGTTCACAGTCGATTTGCACAACAAAATCTACTGTGTCAAAGACTACCATCGGTACACACACACACACACATACATACACTCATACACAAACACACAAACACATAGATACATAGACACATAGATAGACACATAGATACATAGACACATAGACACACACATACATAGACACATAGACACATAGGCACATGGACACATAGATACAAAGACATCTAGACTCATAGATACATAGACACACATACACAAACACACAGACACACACATACACACACATAACCCCAAGGGGTATGAATACCCAGATTATTAATAACCTCTGCTGTATACTCTCTTCAGATCTCCGCTTTTATTATTTCTTCTACAAGCGTTTTTGGGCGCGTAATGTAATAGCGTTTATTGCACTCCACAAATGGCATTCCAGTACAATATTCACACACACACACACACACACACACACACACACACACACACACACACACACACACACACACACACACACACACACACACACACACACACACACATGTTCCTAAACAATCAATTGACACGCGAGGTAACAGAACAACAATCTTCATAAACGAACATCTCTAAAAAGATGCGTGTGTGTGTGTGTGTGTGCTTTTCCTTCTAGACATTCTCACTATAATCGCTGTCTATCTATCTTAGGACCCCGTCTTTACAATAAGCTCTCCCCAACACTGCGTTCTATCACTTCTATTCCTGTTTTCAAAAAACACTCTAAGAATTTTTTTCTGTTGAAGTCCAATTATATCTTAGATAACATTGTGTACACTAGCGATGAATATAAGGTCTAATTTTCTCTCTGTGCTCTCCCTCTCTCTCCATCTTCTTCCTTATGAATGTATGCGTTTGTGTGTGTGTGTGTGTGTGCAGCGCCTTAGAGACCCTCTAGGTGTAGGGCGCTATATAAATTGTTCCATAATGTAATGTGTGTGTGTGTGTCAGCATGTTTGCGCCCAAGTGCGCCGCGTGCGGTGAGGCTATCACGCCATCGGACTCGCTGGCTCAGGGCACTAGCGGTGGCGAAACTGTGCGTGTGGTCAGCATGGAGCGCGACTATCACGTAGATTGTTTTGCGTGCGAGCGTTGCGGCATGCAGCTGACTGATGAACCCCAACAGCGATGCTACCCGCTGGCAGGGCGTCTGTTGTGTCGTGATTGTCATCTGCACTGTCGACTGTCAACAGAGGCCGGCGGCGGAGGATTGAGAACTTCCACCAGCTCGCTACAGGTGTGTGTGTGTGTGTGTCTGTCTCTGTATGTGTCTCTGTGTGTGTGTGTGTCTGGTTATCTGTGTATGTGTGTCTGTCCGTCTCTCTTTATATTTGTGTGTGTGTCTCTCTTTATATATATGTGTGTGTGTGTCTGGTTATCTGTGTATGTGTGTCTGTCTGTCTCTCTTTATGTGTGTGTGTGTCTCTCTTTATATGTGTGTGTGTGTCTGTCTGTCTGTCTTTGTGTGTGTCTGTCTGTCTGTCTGTGTGTGTGTGTATGCTTGTCGGCCTCTCTTTATATGTGTGTGTCTCTGTGTGTGTGTGTCTGTCTGTCTGTGTGTGTGTGTCTTTCTGTCTGTCTCTGTATGTGTGTCTGTGTGTGTGTGTCTGTCTGTCTGTCTGTCTCTCTTTATGTGTGTGTGTGTGTGTGTGTCTCTCTCTGTTAGATATAATGTAGATATAATGAGATAAGGAGAATATAGGATTTGTGAACCATCTGATAATTTCAGTTGTGAAAATAAAATTATTTGGCTAAATTTAATTTTGCTGACTTTTTGCAATAATATTTGTTTATTGATCCGTCATTAATCTGCGATGTTTCATGTGATAAAATTCGATGCTTAATCACCTGACGTTAGTACACTGCTAAGTTTCTTAATGATTTCTCGACTTGCTGATACAGAATGCATAATTGTAAGTGCATATCTAATCATAATCATAGTTGAACTGCCATCTCAAAGAGAAAACACATCGGAATGGTATTAAACGGGAATTTATTCAGCCAGCGACAAGCCAAAAAGACCAGCTGTTTAATTTGATCACGAGAAGATGCCAATACTTGATTTAAAGGTTAAAGGCCTCAAGTGACAGCTGTTACACGGGAAGAAGCCGAAGCTTATGAACACACAGGCGTGTCTCGTGCAGCTCGCTGTCACCGCAGAACCGACCCTCTCCACGCTATGGCGCCACAAGGACGAAAGACGTATTAGAGAGGACCACCTCCCCAGAATGCATGACACAGCACATGACTGATATCTGGTACCATTTTCTGCTGGGTGGACAGGGGCTATGGGATTATAGAATTCGCCCAATGAAATTCTGCTCCGCCGGGTTTCGAACCGCGGACCTCCCGCTTGTGAGGCGGGTGTGCTAACCAATACACCACGGAGTCCACCACGGAGTTTAGGTCGATTGTTTCCACGTTTCAAATGTCCGGCTCAAGTCGATGGAGCCATGATTTCACACAAAATCACGAGTTGGGACAGTAGCGATGGCAAGTTAGGCCGCTGCCATCATTCATCTCCTCGCCCTGTCTTCACAACTTGAGATTGCGGCATAATGAGAGTTGAAACGTAGAGGAAAGACCAGATATGTACCACGTTGGATGGAGAGAAATAACACAGTTCTTCGGAACACACGATCCCACATTATGAGTGGAGGTTGTGAATTTCATTCTGGTGCTAGATGGCCGTTGGCTCGGAGGAACTCATCCGCCCTTCAACCGGTTTTGTATTTCGTCCTGTTGGGTGTCTAGCCACCCTCCTCACTAGATAAATCCAGTGGGGTTGCCGGTTTAGTCGCCGACTGTGCGACCGTCCATTAGTCGCTTTTTACGACACGCCGGAGATGCAGTGGAGGTATTCTACACCCCTTCCACAGAGTAGATGTTTAAAGGTGCAATTTCACCAGCATGGTGATGATGGTATTGATGCGGACATTCTGGCCGATCTTGGCTAGATACTGCATCACCAAGTGAAGCAGACAATAGTCTAGGACGAGACTCTGGTCTCTTTCTCCACCAACTCGTCATCCACCTTATCAAGACTTGTGATGAGCTTGTGGAACATTTTAGCAATGAACGTTGTGCCAACTGACTGCTTCTTCGCTGAGGTCCATCTGCTGAAAATAGATCTGCTAGTTTGCCTGGTCTCCTGCTCGATGAGAACAGCTTGCAGCGGCAAAAGAACACGCTTGATGTACTGCATCACAACATCCAGACCACCACACTCATGAACGAACTGTTCCATCCACCAACTGCCGTGCATGTTGAGTGCGATCTGCAGGTTTTTTATATTTTTAGCTCGGGTAGAGGGATAGGACAGGAGACAGCTGCATTTTTCCAAGAAGGATGCCAACCCTGTTGGATTATCGCTCTTTCCTTGGTGTGGCAGTACAGGGAGGGAAGAAGCAGAGGGGTCCGCTTTTAGTCGCCTCTTACGACACGCAGCGGGTACGGCGGCAGTATTCTTATCCCCTGACCGCAGGGTGAAAACGCACTCCATTAGCACTAGGAGCACTAGAGCACTGACGAACTGTTTGCGTTGAGCTAGTATCATGATGCAGTGAGATCACGTAGCAGTCGACCAAGTACACGAAATACTTGTAGAATGCAAATTCTACAAGTATCACCCAGATCTTCAGGCCACTCAGCAGGGTGATATGTTTATTGCATGATGCAACAACATATTCAACCTTCCTGGACTACGTTTTCCCCAATAGCTTCCGCAGTGCTGCCGCAAAGTACTGAGGACTCTTGTGGGGAACTCTTACACGGTTCCGGACCATGATCCACATCTGATCGTGGCTGTTGTCGAGTGAATCAGTGGTTGAACTATTCCTCACTGGTTGAAGCTTAGCTCGATTCCGAGTTGAACAACGCACAATGCAGATGCTACCTTCGAATGAAGTTATCGATGAGGCTCTTGATCCTCATCGACGGGAGTGTGGAGGAGAGGAGTGGTAGCTTGGCAACAATGGAGGGAGCGACTGCAACAATAAGGAGCGATAATCCACCTGGGTTGGCTCCTGTTGCAGTCGTTCAGTGGTTGAATTGAAAAAAAAATCGTGGCTGTAGCAACTGGATATCTTGTCGGCTTCTTCGGTAATACCGGGCCAAGTCGAAAGCTTGGCGAAGGCCTCTTTTTTAATTCAACCACCGAACGACTGCAACATTTCTACATTCAGATTAATAATGGATTTTCAAGGTGAATAAATTCTAAAGCTCGTGAAAATTATCGTATATATCTTTAAATAGAAAAAGAAATGGTATGTTAGCATATGTAATGCATATTCAGATTTGTATATTTGTGTATCCAACCAGATTTGTATAGGAAAATGGTGCACAATTTACTTTAACACTTCCTGTCGCAGTTTTTTATATAAGGCATCTACAGGACTTTTAGGTGAGTATTGTTTTTTAAATTTTGAATATTGTTTGAATTTTTGCTTCTAATGTTTGCTTTAACTTACTGTATGCCTGTGTTTAAGCAATTTTAGACTTATACCTGCGTTAATTAACAGTAGTTGTTTATGTGAGAGGCGTTTTCAAGTCTGTGTGTCCAGCTGCTCTTGTTTGTGAGCTTCTGAATCATAGCGCAAACTCCACGCTCCGGGATCTTCCAGCCTACGTTCTAAGGATAGCTCCTATACATCTAATATTAATCACTCTAATAATAATAATAATTTAGCATATATAATAGAAGGCATTATTCGCAAAAAAGGCACATCGAGATTCCAATGCAGTCTTCCTTCAGTTCACATGTGCTTGGATGAAGAAGGAATGTCATTTGTTTCCAATAATCAACTGCTTTCCACAGCTCAAAATGGTGAATATAACACGATAACGACACTCCTTTTTCTTTCACTCGCATAAGCTGTGTGGCGTGGGCAATGCAAGGTGTTGAGTGCATGCATGAGTGACACCCGGGTATTATTTATGCAGGAAGGGTGGAGCTGGTGTTATCCAAGTAGTAATATCCAAGTATTTATACACTTTTATTTAGGCTTTTTATTATATGATTTTATTTTATTAATCATTTATTTATTTTTTCTTCATTAACTTCATTATATTGCTGACTAAAAGCTTTACTTTTCAAACTATTGTTTTCTCTACACCTTTTTTGGGTGCTTCCAGTACATGAGGCCACCGCAGGGTGTTAATAGTGAACTTGCACTCTTCCCCCATGCTAATGGATTTGCCTGTGATTAATAATAATAATAAACAGTACAAATAATATTCTTAAGATATAGATTTCACCAGCTTGTTGAAATTTGTGGAATGGATATTTGAAGCACTGATGTTGCTTGTGACAATAAAGCTTACATATATATATATATATATATATATATATATATATATATATATATATATATATATATATATATATATATGTGCATCTATGGTTACATACTTACAAAAATTCACTTAATGTGTGTGTGTGTGTGTCACAGAGTGCGGAGTATGTCTGCAAGGATACGGGGGAACCTCTGTGGTATTATGCATCGTCCTAACCAAGTACGTCATTTATGCCCTTAATTAACCTCTCTTTCTCTCTCTCTGTGTGTTTGTGTGTTTGTCTTTTGTTCGAAGTTGTCATTTTCCACAACACAGCGCTGATAAAATCAATAAATTCAGTTGTTACATCAAAGTAAATGTGTCAAGAGGTCATTAGAAACAAAAATATACGAATTTGAATTGATAAAAACACATAGTTGTCCTGTTCTGTTCGACCTTTAGCTTCCCACTTGGCGACTATTGCATTCCCCACCAGTGGCGAATTCCCCACAGGTTAAGAACCACTGCTTTAGATTCATACAGATATGCTAAATTATAAATACGAGTATATTTTCGTCTTTATCGTATCGATTTTAGTTTATTTTGCATGTTTGGCATCGCGGTAATATGTATACGTATAAGACTGATTCTTAGTCGAATGCTCTCCAAGTATAGGCTATAATAATTATCCATTTTGTTTCCTGATAGCGTTGTATATTTCGAGTCATTAGGAGCATCATTAACTTCATCACTTATTCATTCATCTAGTGTTCATGTAATCACGTTATTTTTGTTTTGTACCTGCGTCACTTGCAACATGGCACCTAGCTTGAATATGCCGGCAAATAATCAATTATTCTGGCTAGCAATGTATTTTGAGTGCTTCGGTGTTTGTTTCCTTCATGCTGGCGCAATATGGCGGTCAAATAGACACATTGGTGCGTCATTGAGGCGCTAGAAAATAAACCCAGTATGACAATGGAAATTCCAACACTGTGTTCATATTGTGCACGCCTTATTTTCCACTGTATAACATACCCCTTCGATTTATAAGCAACAATTCTGGAAAGGTTTTTTAGTAATGAATAATTTCATTTATCATAGGAATCCTTAAGTAATATGTTATATCTGTTAATTATTAAATCATTGGATATTTCCTGAAAATATACGTATTGGTCAGCTACAATGCATTTTCAATGTTTTATATATACTTTCATTGAATGTTTCATCACATCCTGGTGCTAAAACACTTACTCCCACACGAGATATAAGAAACCGACTATTTTAATATGAAATATTTAGATCGAAAAAAGGTCTCTTATATCCGTTCAAATACGGCATATCCGAATCATTCATCAATATTTTTGATGAGCGTTGCGTTGCCGCAAGTATATTCTGGAATATCGAGTTTGTCACGTGTTGAGGGCTTGGTATTTTCGTTGTCGGATCTTTTCACACAGCGAATACACGACCACTCCTTGTCTTACAGTGGCGGTGTCAAGAGGGGCTTCACTCCCCCCAGCAATGTGCCAAGCCCCCAAAAGTCCTGATCATGCATATTTCGAGTGTAGTAGCTCATGTTTCTCAGGTTACGTCCTCTGTTCCTTGAACATGTCCTCTTTTTGGGGTGCTGTTCGATCTGTTCGGGTTCGTTTAGTAAAATCTCAAATATCCGGAGCTTATATAGTGTGTGTAGTTAAATTCTACATGTTCCCTCTGCAAGCGTATAATGGTTTGGTCCGTGCCTAAGAAATACAATTTTTCATTGAAAATTGTCTCTCTTTCAATAAAAAGCTAATTTTTTGCGCGCGCACAAAGTGTCCTCTTTTCGCGATTCGAAATATGGCCAGCCTATGTTTCGCCAAGCACTCGCATCTTTTTCCTCAGCCCCCACCCCTCACCGGAAATAGCCTGGAACCACCATTGTTGTTGAGTCGCCATGCTGTAGGACGCACCCTGATTGCTGTTTCGCTGTCCCACATCTACAACTAGCGTGCAGTCGCGTAGAAACATTGCTGTGTTGTATCCTATTTGTCATACTGACTTGCGTGTAAGAATTCTATGATACCGAGTGTGCAAATCTATCGCTCCACCACAAACCCAAGTTATTGTCGCCGGCAATAACATATTCTACCAGGATCTACGTTATGCTTATGCGACCATATCCCTATCGAGGTGTTTCAATATCCATGAAATTCTGTGGTGTTGTCTCTGAAGCGACCGAGTATACATGGAGATTTTGTGAGTGAGTGTGGGCCCCTGAATCAGCTCGTTGTGTACCCGTTTTGTGAAGACTCAAATTAGCACATTGGCATAGAGTCCTTTATGGAGATGCGTCCTTCGGCGGCAGTATTCGTGTCGCTAGTTTGCGATCATTCCAGATATCCCAACACGTTTGGTAATGAATAGAATGTTTGTTATCGAGATTGTTCTGTGGGCTTTTAACGATTCAGAGTTTGACGATGTAGGTGTGTCCATCGCGCACGATTGCTCTTGATTCTAACGCCCACAAATGTGGATCTCGTAATTTCTTTGTCCATCGTTATATCCATGCTGTAAGCCATTGTGATCACAAGGGTGTTGTGTGATTCTGAGATATATTCTACCGTCAGCATTGATCTATCTACGACAGTGGTTCTCAACCTTTTCCAGCGGGCATGCCCCTTTTCAAAAACATCAATCAGTTCTCGCACATCTAGATTCATGATAGCTGTATGAAAAAGACACAAATACAGACGACGCAATGCTTTTTTATGCAATATTCATTCATACAGCTTAAAATTCGGAGGAATTATACGTATAATTGTACGTATCTACTAGGTTCAAAATGGAATTTTCAATTCAAACATGTTTTATCACAGGAATCCTCGCATTGCTGAGGAAACAGACTCACGCCCCTGGTTGCTGATGTCACAAACCTGATAGGTGCTCTCGCGGAGTACTCACACGAACGACCGCATGCTTTGGCCTACTTATCTGCTCTTGTCTTTTGTGTTGTTTGGTCCTGAATTCGTCTCGATGAACAATGCTCGTAGTCATGTGTCGCACGGTCGTGAGTGACGTGCGTTTTCAATCGTTTCGACGCTGTGGCAGCTAGTATTCACGATATTCCGCAGTCGTTACGGGCTCATACACAATAAACACAATCAGCGTAGAACGGAGACATCTGTCCGTGTTTTCGATTACCCGGACGAAGGTTTCCGCCCGGGAACTTGGTGTTTACACTGGTGTGATTCACACGTTCTTTGTTCATGATTCGTCTTATGCTTTTATTAGCGTTCATTATTCTGTAAAACTCGCAGGCTTCTAGATTGTCAATTTGTGAAGTTATTGTTATCTGTTCTGTTGTATTGCGTCTCAACAGGTGTGTATATTTTGCATGTGCTATCTTATCTTAGGATTTTCTCTGTTTATGATTAGGATTACACGTTTTTGTGGTGTGTGTTAATTTATTGTTCATTGTTTTGATCAGGAACGTTTGTTATTGACCAAATTGTTAGTTTTGTTGGTTATTCATTGTTGTACGCCTGTGCCGTTGAACTCAATCAGGCTTTGATAGAAGCATGAACAAATATAGAATAGCGGTCGACTTGACTTATTTATTTTAGTATTTCACTCTCAGAAAGGTCAAGTATTTTGGCTTTTCGATGTTGCTCGGTTGAACCGCAATATGCCCAAGTAGTGCGACCAAACGTGGACCGTAATACGATGTTGTTTGTCAGCGAATGCGAACAGTTTTTATGTGGACCAAACTGTATTGTTAGCCTGTATGTTTTTGACCTATGTGTTCTCGCAGAAGATTTGTACCAATTTTAATACATTTTACGTCTTTGTATTCGGTGTGTTATTGCTCTTCTAGTGTCATTTATAATGCGAAATTCATGGTTTGCTCAGTTATCGTTTCGATTTGGGTTCCCATCTGCTGTTTTGACAAGACGGTATGTTGCCCGTCTCATTCCTTGGATGTACGCAGCGCAGGAATTCGTCCCAATGTGAATAATCAGAACATGTAGTGTTTATTTCTAATACCTCATCCTTATAATATTCCTAATACTTTGTCTCACACTTGACTAATTCGACTATCGCGTCTGCGTTTTTCTTTCTTTCCTTGTGTTGTGCCTGTCGTTTGTCTATGGCGGTGTCTTTCCTATGAGCTCCTGTATACTCATTAGAACTCATTATCTTGACCGTCTGTCGCAATTTTTTACACGCGTAATTTCTCAACAAGAGTACCAGCAAACACACAAAACATGGCTGTATTTCAAAAATTGACCGTGATTCGTTTGCATACATTACACCCTCTCCAACAAAAAGAACCTATCAACAACGCCACATGCTGTAACAATTATCGTGCTCAACAACCAGAAAAAACGGTGTATTCGTGCGCCTGCGTATAACGTAGTGCCTTCATCACACAACCTTAAGATTTCCGGCAGAACAGTAGACGGCAGATGATGGGACAGACGCCGAAGACCATCCAGCTCACTCCCCCGTCATCATCTCCATGAATTCTGCAAACCATCAGCCCATCATGTCTAGCATACGGAAACTGCGCCAATCACGTCGTGTGATCGTTGAATTGCAAAACGTTGAATCACAGAATCAAGGACAAAAACAATATTGCATCGTGTAATCGTTTGGTGTCAGTTATTCAGCACTTGTTGGATAGTTTCATCTGTGCGCGAATCATAAAAACCCTACGCTTGATCTATATGAATTTTGCATGCAGAGGTGGTTCGAGTGAATAACAAGTGTCACGCGGCTACCGACTAGAACAACCTCAACAAAACAAGATGTACGCTGGTAAAATATCACTTGATACCTGAGCTGCGACTCACAGCAACTCGAGATGGATGTGCTGGTGTTCAAGTGTTAACTTACCTTTACATCTTCAAAATTGGAAGGAAACGGTTTTGCTCGCCTGTCAATTACCCCTAAATTGAAGTTGACAATAGTTAATACGAGGTGTTCACGATGTTCACTCCTTAATTCTCGAGTCGATGGAAAATTGAGGCCAAATAGTGTCAATCTGGTCAGAGTGTACAATGGAAAATGCGAAGCAAGTTAGAAATTGAGACAGACGAATTCGTACCAGTTGTAAGACCAGAACGAATCTCACCCATTTTGAACAGAACGAATCTCGCCCATTTTCTCGGCGTATAAGATTCCTTAGTGGGAGCTCGCCGTCTGAGAAATTTTCAGACGTTTTGAAGTTTAACTCCAACTCAGCCCCACTGTTCATCGTTCTGTTCACTGTTGTGTCCACTGTTCTGTTCACCAAATCTAAGCTCGGTGCCTTGATGGTGACAGCTCACCGAGTCAACTAGTGTCAGTTCTTGGTGGATGCTCTCGTTGTACCTACGTCTACGTCTACACCCTAGTCCCAAGACTTTCGATTATGGGATGTTGATGCTCGTTGTACGGATCATTTGTGTATTAAAGGCTAAAAGCTTCAAGTGACAGCTGCTACACGAAGCAAGTCGAAGCTTATGAACACACAGGTGTGCTCCGTGCAGCTCACTGTCACTGCAGAATCGACCCTCTCCACGCTATGGCGCCACAAGAACGGAATACGTGTTAGAGAGGGCTACCTCCCAGAATGCATGGCACAACACATGAATGATATCTAGTACCCATTTACTGCTGGACGGATAGGGGCTGTTAGATTATAGAAATCGTCCAAAGGAATTATATGCCGGGTTTCGAATCTCGGACCTACCGCTTGTGAGGCGGGTATGCTACCACTACACCTCAGAGTCAACTTCAACTCAACATAAATCAACTTTTGTCGTATGCTATACCTTACTTTCGATATTGGATAATTTACTGCAGGATCCATTGTGACTGAGGTTGCATAGGACGTACGAATGAATACCTCCTGAATACCTAATGAGCACCTCCTCCTCAGTGACGGTGACACTATGCGTCACTCAAGTTCTGGTGTCTGCCGTCGGCGTCGGTTGTGAAACATCTGTAGACGGACGAACTCTATAGTGATATCGGAAACATTCGACATTGGTGCTATCAGCTATGATCAGAGGTCTATCCGAAGAAGAACGGTTGCCCATATATAATCATGTGAACGTGCTTGCAAAATTCTCTGCTCTGACCTCTGTGCCCGCGGCACCAAGAGGTCATCGCTGTCATCGGTCATGTCCGCGTTTATCACTGATATACTACATGCATGAATCTCTTCTATTGCTGACGTTTGACATTTGGCAAGTGAGCTCAAATGAATCGCTAATGTCTTTGGCGATGTGCCGAATCTACGTTCTGTGTACTCAGCGAAAAATCGCCTAGCGAACTTCATGCCAGTTCTTCGACGTGGCTTGCTTCCTTTCGGTTCAACTTATTGAAAGGCTCGAAATCACTTCTCGGGTCGAAATTCGTTCAACAAGCGAACCAACTATCCGTCTTGTTCCGGAGCCGAACATCATATACAAGTGTTTGGATTTTCCATATTTCGATCGAAGTGTATATGGTAATGATATGAAGTGTATATGGTCTCAACTAAGCATGTAGAGTCAAGCAGTGTAAGGATGCATGTCTAACAATGTCTAACAATGTAGAATGACAGTGTAGATAATGTAGTGTAGAACCGGGTATGGAACGTGAGAACGCGGATGCTTGGTGTGTAAACCTACGTACAAAGTCTGATGTAAGCCTCGCCTACCTCATCTGCACCTACGGGCCGACTCATCAACGCGTGCACGAACAACACAACACACACACACACACACACACTGACACTTACACTGTGGCCGCATGGACGCTCCCGCTCTTAATATGTGTACATCTCTGTCTGTGTGTGTGTGTGTGTGTTTATGTATGTTTGTGATGGAGATGGGTGGATGCAAGCCGTCTTCTCTTCTGTTCTATCCGGTCATCATTTCCATAAACTCTGCCACAACACGTATACGTGGCCGAAATAGACGTAATATCACGCAAAATGTCATGTAAATATAATTGTGTGGAATACACATTATATATTGTATTTGGTGGGTGTATACCATTAACATGTGCTGTTGTATATAATCCACCTAGTACATACTATGCATCGTGTGTATCATGTGCGGTTATATATGGATAAATAATATGCGTAGACAGCTCATATTTATGCGGATATGGATACGAATTTGGAAGCACCTTATCGACACGCGAGGTGTGTTGGTTTGCATAGCTCGAGACCACAAGAAGTCACGCAATGAAGTTCTAAACAATGGCTCGCACACCTTTGTGCTGCACAATGTATGTTCAGTCAGTCGAAATGATGGTGTTCATCCGGCTATTGTGCGTGTGTGTGTGTGTGTGTCTGCCACTGTATAAGCCGTTGTTTGGGGATGTGGTGGCGGTTGCACATCCGACATTCCCAGAAGGTGAAACACACGGCTGGTACAAATGGACGGATGAACAGTGCATCTGGACAACAGTGGCGCCACCAGGATTTTTCCGCCAGGGGGCTAAGCAAAAAGATGCAGGAGCTTGGCGAAACATGAGGAAATACACTCGAAATGTTTATGATCGGGATTTTTTGGTGGATTCATGGGGACTTGACACATTTTTGGGGGGCTTCAGCCCATACAAGCCCCCCCCCTCCTTGACACCGACACTACTGGACAATGTGCTGGATGTATGCTGCACCTTTTCGAGAAATGTTTATCATTATTGGCCAGCTTTTGTTCGTGGTGCGCAACGCACGTGAAGTTGACAATGGTAAATTGATCTTACTATGTGTTCGATTGGCATTTGGGGAGTGATTTTCTAGCACATTGTCCTACAATTTACGAGACTCACCATCAAAATCCAAGGTTCCCGAGCCATCAGTGTCAACCTCTTCGATAATAGCCTCAAGGTCGTCAGGCGTCAGTTTGTCGTCAAGTGCCTTGAGTATCTCTTTCAGTACCTGCGTTGTAATGTAGCCGTTCCCTGTGAGTTCACACACACCAGAACTCTGGTCAACTCCCAAATCGAAGTGAAATACTTGGAATTGAATAGAATTGAGAAAGGGAAGTTGTTGAAGTTGGAATATATAGGTCCAAATTGTTGGAGGAATGTACAGTTGGGAAAATGCGGGAAGATATTACGACGAAAAACGTGTAGTCGTGAAACGGTTTATGAATAACTGCACATTATGATACACTGCGCACATCTAGCTGTGCCGATTTCTGAAATATCATCAGCAATGTAGTTTTTGGCAAGATTTGACGATCGTCTCGGAGAAAGAGCAGAAATCCCAAGGACAGATCAGGAACACTGAGAAAAATCACCATGAAAAGTAACATTGGTCACAACACATATATGAAAATCAGAGGCAATACTTCACGTGACTCACCTTCCTTGTCGTATAATCTGAACGCCTCCTTCAGTTCCTGCTGCATAGCTTCGTCGTCCTCTTCTTCAACAAAGTTCGAAGCAATGCTGACAAAGCTGTCAAAGTCCAGCTTGCCATCTATCAAACCAGCTCGTTGTTCAACACGAAATATCCGCTTCTTCTCAATTAGCATGTGCTTACAAGAAAAATCAGCCTAGACTTCGATCGCATCCATCTACGATGTTTTCTAGTGAATTTAATCAATTGATCTGATTAGAGCTCAAAAGACCTTTCTCAGCTTTACTCATCGTAACCACTCACACATACAACACACGTCTGATCGCGGAATGTCAAGAATCGTAGTACTAACATAATGGTATTTGTATATATATAAAAATTCTTCACAAAACATGGTTTTTGGTTCTTGTGAAAGAGTTATTACCCTGATTTGTGTTAGATTCCCGTCAAAGATGGATGAGTATTGTTCTCCCACCTTTAGCCTTTTCATCGCACAAGGTCTTGAGTTCGTCGTCATCAAACTGTTGTCCCATGGTGTTCAGAATGGCGGCCACCTTATTCACCTCTATTGAACCGGTCTTCTTCTGGTCGAACATGCCGAATGCTTTCTTCAGCACTGTCACAATCAGTGCCCAAATCGAATGTGGCTTCAATTCTGCTACGAACTCGTCTGCTAACTTATTTTGCTGGATGGTTTGGTAGGTTGTTTGTTGTTTATATGTTATGTTATGCATATATGTATATGTTTCGAATATTCAATGAAGCTCAACATGTTGCATACATATGTATTTTGTACATATTTTGTACGTTTGTATTGATGTACACGTTCTTCGTATATCTGTATGGACTACTTATGTACTTATCTACTTTTCAGCAAATTACGTCAGTTCTGAATTATCCAAATGATATCCAGTTATGAGTAATCCAACTCATAGTTCTTGCGAAACACGAATTTGTTTATTACGGTCTAATACAAATGTTTATATATTTTCAAAAGCAAAATGCGGTTTCACTCACTTTCCAATTGTTCTCCTCCAATCATCTACAGTAGTTTTGGTCGACACAAGCACCAGGTCGAATGATGGTGGTCCCATGTAACACACAGTGTGCAGAGATCAACACGGATGATGCAATGTTTGAATCGTTGGTAATGGTTATGTATGGTTCTTTCTCATATTTATATAATAAAATTGAAACATAATGATAAACTAACTTGTGATAAATTCATTGAATTACAGTTGATAACATTAGCTTTCATTAGCATTCGTTAGCTTTTAACTAACTTTACGAACACAGGTTCTCTTTACATCTTTTGGGCACTTCTAGTACATGGGCCACCGCAGGGTGGTAATAGTGCTTGCACTTTTCCAATGCAACTGGATTTGCCTGTAATTAATAATAATAATTATAATGTCCCATGAGAATCGAGTCCAAAAAAGACCAATTGGAAAAATGTACAAACCGCCATTATGTCGTAGTTTCGGACCGAACGACTCTAGACGACGACAACAATGCGAAGGCACACGATTACACACACACGCACACACACACACACACACACGACCCGACTTCGGTCAACTCGCCTCAGGCTATATCAGCGGTTGATCTGTGACAAACGCGGGTGACGTCACTAGTTCATCGGTGAAGAAACATTTGTATGTGTGTGTGTGTCATATGTGTCGTATGTGTGTCATATACGAGGTACGTTCAATAAGTAATGAGAAAATGTCAGGAGAGACATTAAATATGGTATGATCAAAATACTTTTTCATGGAGAAGTACACATGCATATATTCTACAAAATTACTAACTGGCAACTTTCTATGTTAGCAGGTTTGAGCGTCGTGGTGATTGAGGTGGAACCAGTTTGATCCGGTTTGCCGATCTCCGAGCACGTGTCACGATGCAAGGAGATATGGAGCAACGTTACGCCATCAAATTTTGTGTTAAACTTAACAAAACAAAACAAGAAGCTTATGGATTGTTTAAAGAAGCCTATGGGGATGAAAGGATGAGCCAAGCAAGTTTCTAGTGGTGGTTTAACAGATTTTCTGAGGGAAATGAACACGTTGAAGATGAACCCAGAAGTGGAGCACCAAAAATTGCACGCAAGGAGGAAAACATTGAGGAAGTGCAAAGGTTAGTGATGCAAGACCGTCGAATATCTGTGAGGATGATATCTGAAGCTGTTGGCATTAGTACTGGCACAGTAGAGACAGTTCTGACCGAAGATCTGAAGCTTCACAAAGTCTGTGCCAAGTTTGTGCCAAAGATTCTGTCCGACGATCAGAAGCAGTTTCGTGTGGAATGTTGCACTGACATTCTCGAGATGATAAAGGCCGATCCAGCTTTCCTGAATAAGGTAGTGACTTGTGATGAGAGTTGGGTGTTCACCTATGACCCTGAGAGCAAACGACAGAGTGCTCAGTGGAAGCACGCAAACTCTCCCAGGCCCAAAAAGGCAAAGATGAGCAAGTCACAAGAGAAGGTCATGGTCATTCCTTTCTTTGACTTCCAGGGGCTCATTCACATTGAATGGGTTCCTCATGGTCAGTCTGTCAATAAGGAATATTATATTACTGTTCTGAGAAGGTTCAGAGAGAAGATGAGGAAGAAGAGGCCTCAGCAGTGGAGGAGTGGTCAGTGCTGGTTCCACCAGGACAATGCCCCATGCCACAAGTCAACCCTAATGACCACTTGGATGGTCGACAGGGGAATGGAAGTGATACAACACCCACCCTACAGCCCTGACCTAGCTCCTTGCGACTTCTTCATGTTCCCACGTATAAAAGACAGCCTCAGGGGAACCAGATTCCAGTCAACAGAGGAGCTGAAAGAGGCATCGGAAAGTTACCTGAAGGGATTACAGAAGAAGGACTTTGAGGGGGTCTTCAAGGAATGGCAGAGACGCATGAAAAAGTGTGTAGATGTGGGAGGCAATTATTTTGAAGGAGACAAAGTTTTGTAAGCTTGTGAAAATAAATATTATTTCAGTTGACATTTTCTCATTACTTATTGAACGTACCTCGTATATTTGTATGTGTGTGATAGAAACCCTTCCTGTGGTTAGCTGGGTTTTCTTGTGCCTTCCTTGTTAATTATCTCATGTACCATCTATCTCAAATAAGTTTGAAAGAACCGCACTGAACACTTGGTAAGGCGGAATTTAATCTTCAGTTGTATGTTTATCACGTAAACATTTTAAACATGTTTATCACGTCACGTTTTGAGTATATCTTTGATGTGATTTGGAGGTTGTTTAATCGATAGGAATAAATCGAATTTATCCCCCGCTAGCATCTCTGATTGTGTATACTTCCACCACTTCTCTACACATTTCACAAACTCCTTTCCTTTCTCATCTTCTCCTCGGCTTTCTCGTGAGATGACAATGCGACATTTTCACAACCCTTCTGCTCATCCATCCTAATATTCCGCTTGCGACCATGTCTCTTGTCACAGAGCACAAGAACTAAAGCTAGACGGACGGGAGCGGAAAGAATTGGAAAGGAGCCCGTACAAAACACGTGACTGGTAAAAAAACACATGGTCGCAAGCGGAATATTAGGATATAGGAGGACAAGTGAAGATGCCGCATGACGAACTTCAAAACCAAAACTCCAGTTGAATTGCATAAGTTTTAGACTCGATCATCAGTGTGTGTTATTGGGATATATATGTTTATATGGTGATAACGACTCTCAGATAATAAATTAGGAAATATCATTTGTATTATCAAGTTTATCAATTATCAATTATTTGTATTATCAATTGTCAAGTTTTCCCTCTTTCAGCTCAGAGCCAATATAGCCAATAACAGGTGGATCCAAACGGAGTATTTTTCTATATGAGAACTCGGTCCGGGCCGGGTTCGAAGCGCCGACTTATGTCCTAAATCGTTTGGCCTTGACGCATCGTTTATTCGACAATGTGGAGGCCATGGAGTCAGCTGGTCATGCATGCATCACTCACAACGTCGCACAGCACAACCGACAGCTGTCACACACACACACACACGCTGCCACACGTACACACACGCTGACAAACACACACACACACACACTGACACACACACATGCGTACATATAGCCATAAATAGCCGACCTCAACCAGCGCTACGAATCTTCGGAGACGTTTTTTCAGCACAACTAAAAGCAGAGGCCGATGGACAGTTGATGTGGGTCAGATGACGACTGCTGTGCACGCCCAAATAGCCTACGGTCATACTGTGATTGACCACTGGGGCAGAGGCGCGGGAGAATGGCAGGTGCATTGCAGAAATAGTTGGACAGTAGCCCGCTAGTTGAGTTATTCGCCGCTAGAGGCGCCACCGATTACAGGCCAGGGTGATTTTCGAAATTGGCACACACGCATTCGCAACGCGCTGTCAACCTGACATCGACCACCGATTTATGCTGTAAAGTACTGAAACAAATTATAATGCTGGTGCTCGCCCCATTTATATAATGCATTGGCTCCCAACCTGGGGGTACTTGATCATTTTTTCAGTGATAATGAAGGGGTGAGAGAAATTTGAAAATCAAGAATTGTGAAATTATGAAAATCAAGAAAGTATTTTGGTGCCTGGTATTAGGATTACTGTTAACGTAGTCCTAGTATTTTGAGTTGTAAGGTAAACCAATTATAAGTAACGAGGAAAGTATCTCTGATATTTAGCCATAGCTCTAAAGTTTAGCCATATATCAATGTTGACATTTTGTGAATGAAGCAACAAGCTTCATGTTGCATGCTAAATTGGGCAACAAGCTGAAAAAGGTTGGGATTCACTGACCTAGTGATAAAATCACGTATACAAGCATCTGATGTTGTTTTCCTAAGTGAAAGTTCTGGTTCGTTAATGTGATAATGTTGAATCTTAGTGAATATGTATTTGTGGAATCGAAGTTTTCTCCACAATTCTGCATGACATTTCGTGGCAATGATAACTTTCCACGACGTACGAATGACATTTGCAATTATTGGGCACATTTCAATGTTTTTCATATAGTTATACACCGATGATTTGTTCTCGTATTCTGCTTCATGATGTTCCACTTGATGAAATGTTCCACTTTCATTTGGTGATGTTTGTATGCACCATGGGCGTAAATCCTGGGGGGTATGGGGGTATATATACCCCCGACAAATTGGCTGGGGGGTATGAATATGCAATTATACCCCCCGAAAATTCAGCTGAGTTCATTTCATTGGATATATTATCATCAAAATCAGCATAGGAGGCAAATGACAATAGGCTAAAAATGCAAGAAATTATAAATATGTGAAGAATTATATTACGCAATACACTCTTCATTGAAGTATGTGTATTGTGATTGAATAGGCTGAAAATAGTTGAGGGTACCACGCAATTGACCAACTGAGCGAACTTTGAACACTAATGCATGATGGCTGTCATCCCCCCCGAGCCTCGACACAAATCTACGCCGATGGTATGCACGTTTCTATAATAGTACTATGTCTCTGCTGTCATATATTTTTCATGGTTACATGTGTATTTGAATTAAATTTACCAAAAGAAGATTTAGCGGCACTACACTTGGGCAATGCGCGAGACACAACCAAACTTTGATGCATGTATTTTCACCATGGATCATAAAATTACTTTGAAAAAATTGAAGCACAAAACATTAGCAATGGAAGCCGAAAACATAAAGAAAGCAAAATGAAACACCATGAACAAACACTCTGAAACACCACACGTCAACATACATAAACAATCTCACACAGCAAGCTATTGTGTCAGAGAATCGAAGCTACACTAGAATACCAGTGCTGAGACCGCAACACATTGACAAATTCTCCCCTCTCACAGCCGCCAAGCCGAGTCGTGAAGCCCACTTGCACCACTCGCTTGTGGTCGGACGTCAAACAGACGACAGGCGCACCTTCATCGCACGCGCGGTTGTCAGTGTTTGCATCAACCTCGACCATCCAACGATTACATAATTCCGGCGACGTTTGTCCTGGGAGCGAGTGGTTCAAACACTGGCCCGCATGCACCTTGAGCGGCAGCGGTGTCAAAGTTGCATCGAACTCATGGTTAATGTGCGCCCTAAGACCCCATCCGGCCGTCAAACATCTTCGCATGTCGATCGATTCGGAAAATATCCGCAGCAAATCAGCCGCCGTTAACTCGGGCCGCAGCGGAACTGATGGCGGACACACGGGCGCCGCGAAACGTGACACAGGTATGTCGTGTTCGAGCACCAGCAGTGCCTCGTTGTTTTCCACCATGTTGTAGTCAAAGTTACTGTGCAACAGGACGTGAAGTACAGGCATATCGCGATGTTGATGACCACGCGAAGCTTGCTCCATCCTTTCGTGGCCGAAATGCACGTACAATTTGGAGCCGTTTGAGACGTGTGCGATTCGGCCAGTGGTGAGCACTAGACGGGGATGAATCAGCGATCCGCTACCGAGGTAGATTAAGCTGTTGCAATCACTCCCTTTCTCCAGTACGGCACACTGCCAAGGAAAATTCTCCATTATTCCGGATTGTGCAGTATCAGGCTGTTGTCTAAACCGTGTTCCCATCAGCGAGCGTGCCGTTAGACTGTTTGCGAGACGTGAAATAGTGGAATTGTTGTCCGCAGAAGATCCATTGTGCCAACGACTCCACGGAGGCGGAGCACACCTGTTTTGCCTGTAGAAATCGTCCAGAGTTTGTTTGCAACAAGTTTGCCCTGCCCAACAAGAATCAGCCGATTCGACGTCGCCTTTTCCAACTTGCATTTCTTCATAGCATTCTGCACTACTTACACAACGGCCCGGATAAGGACAGGGTTGCAGTGACATCATTGAGCTCTGCGCCACGTTAGACAGTGTCAGTGCTGTCAATACAAGCAGCCAAGCAAGTTGCAATGCACTCAAACAGGACGCCATTAGCATACACACACTCAGCTAGTCGGACACCACGAAGAGGCGAGGCACTACTGAGCAGAACACCGCGATGCAACGAAGCACAAGTCGACGTTGAACAGAACAAAGAAGTGTGCAGTTGCATGCAACAACGTCGGGGACCCAAGCACTCAATAATAAATGTGCACGCGAGCTTTGCAGCGGCACACGCAAATGAATGTGAGCACTTATAGAGCTCTGCTTGCTGGTATCACGGTGGAAGGGCACCCTGTCAACGGAAACAGACTTGTGTGCACTGAACGGCAAAACCAAGTCCACATGTGCAAACGCCTTTTATACACGCCAATGAGATGAACGTCAACTGGTACAAAGATATAGTTCAAGTCCGGTGGATCATGCGAGTAGTGGTTGTGGGCTTTGGCTTTGTACTCTAGTTCGTTCCATCTGCTCGATTTATTCTCAGAGAACTGTAGCAGAATCGTCCCCAGAACCTTGCAATATAAAGATCGGTCGAAAGCGGCCCGATATCCTTATAAAGCAGGA
The DNA here is from genome assembly GCA_916048095.2 of Sacculina carcini. Classification (NCBI taxonomy): domain Eukaryota; kingdom Metazoa; phylum Arthropoda; class Thecostraca; family Sacculinidae; genus Sacculina; species Sacculina carcini. Next base: position 1,708,775 of record OU696572.1, read on the forward strand.
ATATGTCATGGTTTATTTTCTATAGAGTAGAGTATAAGACCTCGCATGGGCTCTGCGCACACACACACACACACACACACACACACACACACACACACACACACACACACACACACACAGATACGAACAAACACACACAATTGATGAAAATGTATTCAATCGAAATCAGTGCGCACAAAAAATAGTCAAAAAGCCCTCATGCTATTTTCCAGCGCAAAGCGACAATAATGAACCAATGACACACACACACACACACACACCCTATCCGACAACGTCCGAGAAACATCAACCTCGGTGCAAATACATAGGATTCACGCTCCTACATATACCTGAAGTTGAACCTGCACACACAATACACACACACACACACACACACACACACGCAATGGAGATGCGATACAATCTTCTGGCTTCTTTACACTGGCAGGCAGCTGAAATTGACGAGATGTTTCGACGGACGATGCTGCACGTGGCATAGAGCGTCGCAGCGTGGGGGGTGAGGGGGCAGCCCCGGGGCGGCGCGTTTAGGGGGGCGTCACAAAAACTGCTGAAGACGTTGAATTATCAGTTATACCTGAGTAGCATTTGTGAATATGCTGTTTCATATTTGCTGTTTTAAGCTCAAATAACTAAGAACTGCATGAGGGTAAACTCAATTGAAAATAATGGTCTTCTCCGATTAGATGACTGGAAGCATTCATTATTATAAGATGTTCGTCTTTACAGCTATATCGACATATGCACTTGTTAATTATTTATTACATTCGTGTTGAAACACACCGTCTCTTGCGACTAAGTGATCCGCAATCATACACGGTGGAGGGACGGCAATTAGCCTAGCTACGCCTCTGCTAACACGACATGTGGGCAGTACACTGAGCGCCAATTAAAAAAGACAAATTACTGACAGAACATACAGCACAGTTACGCAGCCATAGCCATCCCAAAACAAGAAACAAATATAGCACGGTACATGAAAATCGACAGCGATATTATCAATAATAGCAACGACAGATTGTCACGGTACATCCAAAATCGCCTCAACAGTTTTAAAACAGATTTCAGAACAAAACATTTCAAAAAACATTTTTAACAACAGATTTTAACAACAGACCCTCAAAAGCTTATCGCAAACAGAAACACCTACATCACTGCCACCACCGAATTGAGCTCAACATTGAATACGCTTTCAGCTAACACGCGAATATTACCTCAGTGATGAACGATTTCTAGACAGTCTACATCATTGCTTCTCAAACTATATCTGATGTGACGGACCGGCAGGTTTTTTTTTTCAATGTGTCAGCGACCGGCAAGTGAAGCAATATTCAGTAAATAGTAATAGTAATATTCATATATAAATAATAATAGTAGAATAATAGTAATATTCATATATACAGGAAAACTATAATGAATACATAATAAAAGTAAGTTACCACGTAAATTATAGTAAGTTAAAACGTTAGTTAAAATTGGAAAGTTAAAACGTAAATTAACACGTTAATACGTCGTTAATTTACGTTTTTCATCAAATTACTGCACATACTTGTACTGTATTAATATTGATATAATTCACACTATTATGAAGGTTGTTGTTTTGGATGAATAAAAATTTGGCAAATTTATTTTTCACCCTGAAGCAGCCATTAAGATAACCATGAGAAAATATGGAGTCGATTTTTGAATCTCCGCTTCCAAAATCGGACCAAGTGACAAGCCATAAGATTCATCAAGTTGCATATTAAAACAATATAGCCAAATACAATATACAATGGTAACAGTGTATACAGCACGCCGAACGAATCAGTCAAACTATAAAGATCTTCATCGAGCGAATATTGAAAAAATAGACAGACAAAAAATATGCCAAAACACATGCATATAGAACAAAATACCATCTGGGCCCGATATATAAAAAAAACTGTGAAAAAAACACAATCGTTGATTAATTCCAGAGAATATTCACACTCTCACAAAAAATTAAATACACACATACTAACACACACTAATACACACACACAGACACATACACACACACACACACACACACATTAATACACGCACACACCCACATACTAAAACACACGCACACACCCACATACTAACAAACACACACACACACACATACTAACACACACATACACACACACACACACATATATACTAACACACACACGCACACCCATCCACACACACACATTAATACACGCACATACTAACACACACACACATACACACATACTAACAAACACACACACACACACTAACACACGCACACACACACTAACACACGCACACACACACTAACACACGCACACACATTAATACACACACAAACACACACCCATCATCATTTCAATTTTTGTGCGTGTTAGCATGTGCGAGTGTGCATGCGTGTGTTGTAGTGTGTGTATTAGTGTGTTGGTGTGTGTGTGTGTGTTAGTATGTGTGTGCATGTCTTAGTATGTATGTTAATATATATGTGTGTGTGTGTGTGTAAGTTAGTATGTGTGTTAATATATGTGTGTGTATGTGTGTAAGTTAGTACGTGTGTGTGTTAATATATATGTGTGTGTGTTAGTATGTGTGTGTGTGTGTGTGTGTGTTAGTATGTATGTATATTTTAATATGTGTGTGTGATCGGTAAACTGTCACAGGAGCGGAGAAAACAAAGAGAGAGAGTTTGAGAGTGAGGCAGAGTGCGAGCAGAGATGCAAGTTCACCTGCAAAGCGCCGGCGGCAATGAGGCGATTACAGGACCGTATCCCTGCGCGTTGTCATACAGCTCAAACAATGGAGCCGCTACCAGCTTATAATTCTTCGGCACGGCAAACACAGCTACACACACACACATACACACACACACACACATTACATTACATTATGACATTTATATCGCGCTTTTCACCCGAGGGTCTCAAAAGCGCTCACACACACACACACACAAACACACACACAAGAGTCATACACATACACAATCACGAACACACACACTCACCTACATACATACACACACACACACACACAAAACAGACAAGTACATATACACACAAACACAAACATACACTCACGTTTACATACTCAGAAACACAAAAATACACACGCACACACACATACATATTGAGTAAGATAGTACAGCAGATATACAGCACAGAAGACAACAAAACATACAACACATTAAGACAACACAGCAGGCATACAGTGACATACACTCAGATTGACATACACTCAGATACACACATGGATACACAGAGAGAGAGAGAGAGATAAATAAGAGAGATGTAAGCTGATATACACAGAGATAGGCACACGAAACGTAAAAACGTATAGAGGCAGAGAGTACCTTTCTCGCCGAGCTGCACCATAAACAAACGCTTTTGTTCTTTGGGTTTGGTGACGTGCGGTGGCACGTAGGGGTATTGCGGCTGTTCAAAGTTGGGCCGCCACCAAGTGCCTAGACACTCGTCAATGATCCATTCATGAGCGGCGACATCCTGCCGACCCAACACCGAACTGAGCAGCCGCTTCAGTCCGTCCACATCTGTCTCGCCGGCGCGCAACTCGCCGCCAGGGCTGCACCTCGCCAAATTAAATAAACAAATGTAAATGAAATGTACTATAATGTAAATATATAATTATAATTTAACAATTATATATTTAATGTAATGTGAATATATAATTTATTAATATATACTTAATTAAATAGCATTACATTAAATTAAATGTAAATTAGTACACGCCAAAATGTCACAAACGCCAAATGTGTAAATTATTACTAGGGTGGCCTTTTTCTACACTAATATGTACCATTTCGTGCACTAATATATTTTTATCATAGATAGGGTCTATGTTAAAAAAAATGTTGCATTTCCAACAAAAGGTAAAACCCTAATTATTACACATTAATATTCTTACAAGCATCATGCGACCATGTGATCATGTGCTGTATGTTGAATGCCAACGGTTGTGTACACATGCGATGTAAATATGTGTGTTTTATTATTTACATTATTTTTAATGATCTGTGTAACAATTTGGGGTATGCCAGTGTGCACTGATTATATGTGAAATAAACTGTACATACGTATATATATATAATTATGTATATGTAGGCATAAACTGGGTGTCAGCCAAAGGAGCTGTTGTGTGATTGCAGATTCATAAAGTTTAAAGGTCTCAAGTGACAGCTGCTACACGGGAAGAAGTCGAAGCTTATGAACACACACAGGTGTGTCCCGTGCTGCTCGCTGCCACCGCAGAACCGACCCTATCCACGCTATGACGCCACAAGTACGGAAGACGTATTAGAGAGGGCCACCTCCCCAGAATGCATGACACAACACATGACTGATATCTGGTACCATCATTTACTGCTGGGTGGACAGGGGCTGTTGGATTATGGAATTCGCCCAAAACAAATTCTCCTCCGCCGGGTTTCGAACCACGGACCCCCCGCTTGTGAGGCGGGTGTGCTAACACTACACCACGGAGTCTAACTAAATACACGAAACATCTGGGCATGTCGTTGTCACACTCTGTGACACCATAGACTGTCACCATATTGGATTATAATCTAGCGCGTGATAATACATGTGACGTTTGATGCAGGTTGTGTGCCAGCGAGGCCACGTACAGCTTGAAGAAGGTGCTGCCCAGCTGAAGCAGAAGAACGTGAGGGAGCCCGTGTTCATGCACCAGAAGAACTGCGTCGACGCTACGCCGCATGCCCTCGGCGCTGTATTCGGTGCGCATGCGCGTGAAGCGTGCCTGCACCGAAGTGTCGCGCTCAAACATGGCGTCCTTGGTGCCGAACGTGTAGTTGGTCAGCGGATACCTGCGACAAATCGATGCAGTGACGGCAGTAAGCACAGGGGTGATGCTTTGTCTGAAGCAAGAAGGTATCATGGTATCAAGAAGGTATCAGGTATATGTATCATACTTGTCTGAAGGTGATGCTTTGTCTGAAGCAAGAAGCAGCAGCGAGACAGGATCAAACAGCATTGGGCACAAATCGGCAGGTTTGCCAGTGATGAAACAAAAGAACTATGTGGTCTAACAAACCGATAAAAAAAACCTTAAACACCAATCATCGTCAACATTTAGTGAAGTCACAATTTTTTGAAAAAATAAACATTTCAAACGGCACACCGAGCATATAAAACATTACACTGTAGGTCCATAGTGAATGACTCAATACTAAACAAAAATCGATATATAAAGGGCATACCAGCGGAACTTACAGATCAATAGTTTTGCTGAGTGTCGTTAGCTCATCTATTTCAGGCGTGACCCCAGCCTGCAAAGAGCCCTGAGATGAATTGTTATTCTTATCAGAATTCATTACTACAAATCTAACAATTACACCAACAAACGATAAAAGTTGCTGTTGTAATAAACGATAAACGAGGAAGCAGCGCCACGGATCATCCGAACGGCGTATTCATTTGTATTAATGCCAGATTTGACAATCGTCCATTCTGATGGCAGCCAGATACATCTAAATGGGCAATCTATTTTAGATTTCAGGCGAGAAAAACGGCAAAATTAAACTTTTGCTATATTTAAATATGTGGAACTATATTTCTTCCGTTCCATTAGTTCAAGTTTTTATATAATTTGGCAATCGCCATTCAATATATTTTGCTCACAAATATAGCGTATGCAATACGCTTACGGTTTGGCTCTTCGAGACTTTGTATGTTATATTCCTGCTTAATTTTTGTCGGATTAAGGTTGAATATATTTGTTCCTATTTATGGGTATTGCACGATATGTGCATGAGTATGTTTGTGTGCGTGTGTGTGTGTGTGTGTGTGTTTGTGTGAGTGTGTGTGCTTGTGGGTGTGTGTATTGTCCGCATGTTTGTTTTCCCTAAGCGGCGTGTCTTACATATTTGTTTATATTTTTGCACCAAGATTTCTCTTTTCGCGCGTGTGTTTTAATGTGCGCTATACAAATAAACGTTAATAATTAATAATAATTAATATGTATATGTGGTTTTGAGCGTTTTGATTGTGCAATTATATATGCATACATGTATGTGCCTGTGCACGCGCGTGTGTATATGTATGTATGTGTGTGTATTTAAGTGTTTGAGTGAACTGTACTAACTGTAGACACGGGCGCGTGTAGGCTGTGTATGCGTGCATGGATATATGCTGGTGTGTCGGTTACTGACCTTGAGAGGTATGGCGAAAAGGCTATGAGGCAGTGTGGTGATAGACTTTCTTGGTGTTGTGCGTTCGTGTGCTGGAACGGCCGTGTGTGCTCGTGTACCCATTCTGTGTGTTTTCAAGTGCTTGCCCATTTTTAAAATATACGCTTACAGTACAATAACATATTCTACCGTTGATACGCATTGAATTCTGTAAAATTTTACGCCGAAATAGGAGTATTTATCATTGAACTCTTATGAAACTGGATTTCGCGTGCTTAAATGGTGATGTAGATGATTGCTGTCAAATAAATCCAGAACGGTTAATTCAGTTAATTGTATCGACACGTATAGAATCTTCGGATTGCTGCCTTTTCTGGCAGATATCCGAATATGTATGATCGTACGAGCCCAATGATTTGATTGTCTGCAAAACGAACGTGCTTTAAGTTCAATTGAATGTAGTATTGTATTATTTATTGTTGTGTCTGTCTGTGCGATCATCATGGCTTCAGTTTACTTGCGAATGTATACTTATACTTATATAGTTATATAGTTATACTTGCGAATGCGCGCGCTGGTTGAGTTGTTCAACACGAGACCGAGTCAGAGACTCGTGGGTCCCGCCTTCCAGTTGTCATAACATTCTTTGAATTGTTTTATTGTCCTTTGGTCTGTTGTGTTTGCCGGTATATTATTCCACTGATTGATGCAACGGCTTGGAAAACTGTATTTCTCCACGTCCCCGCGAATCCTCTTTTGTAGAAGCTTTTTACCTTGTTCTCGCTTAGATGTTGATATTTCAAATAATTTTTCAGCTTGGATGTCTTCTTTGCCTCTAAGACACTTGTAGATCATTATGGTGTGTGTGTATGTCTTGTGTGTGCATATGGCTGAGTGTGTGTGTGGGCTTTGCCTTGACCTTGATTACCTTGATATTGTTGATGGTATGATGTTGGTGACCACTGGTTAGTTATAGTGGCCATCTATATCAGTGCGTTAGTGTATGTGTGTGTGTGTGTGTGTGTGCGTGTGTGAGTGTGTGTGTGTGATTATGTCTGTTGTGCGTATTTGTAATTGTAGTGCGGCGTTGAATGCTTTTTTCAATACAATTAATACAATTGATAATTGTAACAATTATTAATTTTCACAATTGTTAATTGTCATACACTAATAGATACAACTTTGTGTTTATTCATTAGTGTATGACATTTGTGGCGCATCGTTTGCGATTGGTGGCGCAGCGTCATGTCTGCCGTGCTAACTGCGTGCCCGGAAGGCGGCGGTGGGGGTAGCGGTGCTGAGGGGGGAGCCACCGTGCAGATGTGCGTCTATTGTTTCGATGTGTTGATCGCGGCGCTGGACAATCGTCAGACACCGCGCCAAACGTCGCTGGCGCAGCAATATTTGTCAGTAGCGAAACGCGTCGTTCATTGTCGCACATTCAGTCTGTAAAAAGGTTAAATGCCTCAAGTGACAGCTGCTACACGGGAAGAAGCCGAAGCTTATGAACACACACACATGTGTGTCCCGTGCAGCTCGCTGTCACCGCAGAACCGACCCTCTCCACGCTATGGCGCCACAAGGACGAAAGACGTATTAGAGAGGGTCACATCCCCAGAATGCATGACACAACACATGTGCATGCAGAAACCTAACATAGAAAGCACTATAGAAAGACAACGTTCACATAACCTAACCTTCAAACACACACACACACACACACACACACACAAATGCGCCCATAAACTTACCCGCAAACATGATGCATTATGGGAGTGGATAGTTAAAAATTGGGAAATCGCACTTAACCCAAGTGTACATTTGCATATATTTTTGCTCTTGCGTTTGGTGTTTTTTCACTCGTTTCTCTCCTGTTATGTTTCGTATATTTTACTTTCTTTCGTTGCTGCTAGTGTGAAATCAATTTTACTATGGGATATTTGTGTGTTTTTTTAATCTATATAGGGCCTTTTGCGTAATTTTCCGCCAAACTGACATTGTCTTTTTTCTTGTCTTTTCCTTATCTTTTTTTCGCCACAGTCCGCTGTTTGTCACTTGGCAACTCGGTCGCGATCGTCGCCTGCGCGGCTGTATTGGCACGTTTGAGAGTGTCGATCTGCAGTCGGGACTGCGCGACTACACACTCAGCAGGCGAGTTGCCAAATTGGCGGTGCACTGAGAAAAAAGCGCCAAGAAAATGTTTGGCTTTTTATTTGCCTGCTGTTGTTTCCCTCATATAGCCAATAATTTAGTCGTATTTCACACACACACACACACACTGTTTTTCCTATCTAATTCATATTTGAACTCATATATTTGTTTATATTCTATTAAAGTCTCTTCATAGGTTATTCTATTCGCCAATGTTTTTGCACAGAAAACTACTTTTAATCTTTTTTGGCTAGCACTGTATTTCCGTATGTCCAGCGCTTAATTGGCCGTTAATTCGTTGTTGATTTGACCGCGTTTCTTTCCAATTTCGGCGACTTATCCTGCCTGAGTATATATGTATGTATATGTATGTGTGTGTGTGTTCCATTTTTATATGTGTTAATTAATACGCGAGTGTAAAAAAAGCGTGTGTTCGTGTTACGCGCATTCGAGACATAATGTGTGAATTGCGCTATATATAAATGATTAAATATGTGCTAATGAGTTCCCGAGTAGCTCAGTGATTAGGCTGGCTGAACTCTCGTGTCAGAGGTCCGCGGTTCGAATCCTGGTCAGGTTTCGCTCATCAACACGACACTTTTGAGTCTACTGTTAGTCACCACTGTAGATGGGCACACAGTGGGGCGCGCCATGTATTGTCTAAACTGGCTGGTGCGCGCTTAAAACGCCAATAACAACCAGGGGCGTAGATTTGTGTCGAGGCTCGGGGGATGACAGCCATCATGCATTAGTGTTCAAAGTTGACTCAGTTGGTCAATTGCATGGAACCCTCAACCATTTTCGGCCTATCCTATTACAGCACACCTACCTCAATGAAGAGTATATTGCGTACAGTATAATTTTCACATCTTTCGTTTATTTTTGTTCTTGCTATGCTGATTTTGACGGTACTATACTTAATGAACTAAACTCAGCAGAATTATCGGCAGGGTATAATTGCAAATTCACATCCCCAGCCAATTTCTCGGGGGGGTATATAAGAAAATATTTCTGTGTGTGTGTGTGTGTGTGTGTGTGTGTGTGTGTGTGTGTGTGTGTGTGTGTTAGTGCGTTTCGTGATCGCCGCTTTTCCCCGATCTCGTGCGGCGAGCTGTGCCGCCTCAGCGTCACCGTGTCGTTGCTGACCCACTTCGAGCCGGCGAAAGACTATCGCGATTGGCTGATAGGCACGCACGGCATTCGCATTGCGTTTCGTCACTGTGGCCGCGATTGTAGCGCCACCTACCTGCCACAAGTGGCCGCCGAGCAGGGTGAGCGACGGCCGCTAGCTCAACTATTAGTTGCACCGATTACCACCGGCGGCGCTAGTGTCGATATTTAGTGTTTTCCTTTCCATTTCGTTTTTTTCGTTAGAATTGTATATTTCTCACGTTAAATTTTTGGGTATATAAGATTAAAAAATAGGAGTATTCTAATTCAGTTTTGCATTGTTCGAGATTTGATCGAGTTTTGTTTTGTACTTAATCATGGCATGTATTCGAGTGTGTGTGTGTGTGTGTGTGTCTGTATGTGTGTGTGTGTGTGTTCTCAGGATGGGATCATGTACACACCATCAACTCGCTCTTACAGAAAGGCGGTTGGCGTGGCGAGATATCGGAACAAGATCGTATGGCCGTGTGTGTCACACGCTACCAGTCTTCCAAACAGTCTCTGTCCTATAGCGTGAGTGACAATATTATTAAGCTATCGTATTTATTCGAGTGTAACGCGCAAAAATCTATATCTGAACAAGAACTTAAAAGCTTGGGTACGTGTTATAATCGAGGGCTTGTCATATCCAATAGAAATATATCAATTATTTACCGTTTTTGAGTGAGCACCGCTGAAGTGACACGCTGTGGCCTTCTATAACGGTATAGTCGTATAAATACGGTATTTGGAATCAGTGCGGTGTGTTTGTATTATTGCAAATGTACATGCCGTGTTTTTCTGTCGCAGGAATACTTGGAGCTCACATCGGCCAGTTAGTGCGCCGCTCTGCGGTGGGAATTTGGATTTTTGGCGACTTCACTTGTATTTGTATTTCGAAACAACACAGTAAACATATAATAACACCAAACAATATACTTGCATGTGTCGGGGAAAGCCATAAAGGCTTATATCCCTTGAAAAAAGCAAGAACAAATTAAATAAAAGAAGAAAATTAAAAAAAACACATATACAGTTTAGTTCATTGTTGATGTCGTATTGTGTGTGTGTGTGTTTGAAATGACCGAGTCAGTGGTTTTACATGTGGAAATATTGACGAAATATGACGGTTTCTTCGGAGAAAAAAAACAACCCATTTGTCCACACAATTGTCATTCTTTGATTGTTTATATTTCTCCTCTGCCGAAATGATATTTTGATGTTAGTTTTAGTGAAAAGTAAAACGTACTAAACAACTATTAGCAAATTAGGTTTACCAATTCTCCAGGGCATCGTCAATTTTTGTACCGCATCTAATATTCTGCAATTTTAACGAGATCTTTTATCTACGCGTAAGCTCTAACGGCCTATTATTAGCGGTTATCTATGATAACTTGTCTTTATTCTATTTTATCTTTGACTTCAATCACGAATCACCACTTTCTCCGCTATGAAAAAAATGTAGATTCGCTGTGCGCGTGTACTATCTACCCCGGCGGCGAACAATGTGTGTATGTGTGTTTGTGCGACAGAATCGTAAAGAACGACAGCTTGAACAATCATACGCAAAACAGTGTTATCTATGATTCACACGTACGTCTTGAATAAACCATATGGAGAATTATGTGGGTGCCAATTATTTACTTGTGCCGATTTGTGGACTCCGTGGTGTAGTGGTTAGCACACCCGCCTCACAAGCGGGAGGACCGTTGTTCGAAACCCGGCGTAGTATAATTTCATTGGGCGAATTCTATAATCCAACAGCCCATGTCCACCCAGCAGTAAATGATGGTACCAGATATCAATCATGAGTTGTGCCATGCATTCTGGGGAGGTGGCCCTCTCTAATACGTCTTACGTCCTTGTGGCGTCATAGCGTGGAGAGGGTTGGTTCTGCGGTGGTAGCGAGCTGCACGGGGCACACCTGTGTGTTCACAAGCTTCGGCTTCTTCCCGTGTAGCAGCTATCACTTAGACATTTAACATTTTATTCATTTATTTAATCAATCTCTGGAACAATGTGAAACGCATTTGCCACTGTAAATTGGCATCGGATTTTTATTACTAACTATAAAAACTTCTTGATCGGCAACAGTCACAGCCGCCGCGTGGGCAGCACAATTTTCTGCTCGGCCGACAATTTCCGCTCAACGACGGCAGCACAGTCGCGCGACCACGCCCACAAAAACTCCGTCTTGCGGCGCATCAGCAACAACACGCGCCGCCGTAGCGGAGGTGCCCTGCTGTTCGAGTGGAACGGCAGCGCGTGCGTGGCGCGCTCCGGCACGCGCACAGCTCGCGCCTGCACTTCGGCCTGCACCGTCGCCGCGGCTGCTAACACACGCCACACGTCCGACAGCGCCGCCAGAACCCACACGCGCACACCGCCAGCTGCTCTAACTGACAACAGCTGCCCAACCGCCCGCCGTGCTTCCACCAGCTGCTGCTCATCGGTTAGCTGCCAGCTGGTGCCGGCGACCGCCGTGTCCACCAGCTGCAAGGCGGCCGTTGGCGTGGAAGGAGGACGCCACCTCCCTCGACCAGTAGCCGTCAAGAAGGGGCAGAGTCGGTGCAGTGCGGCAGCCACCGTCTCTGCTCGCTGCGACCAACAGCCGTCGTACAGCAGCTGTAGACAGCTGTACGCGTAGAGTACACCGATCAGCGCGTTGAACACCAACGTCTGACCTTCGGGCGATGATTGTGACGTCATTGTTTGGAGAGCAGCTGGCGGAGGAGACAGCAGAGCCGGAACGTATTTATCCGCCGACGAGTCGTCGGGGTCGGTCTTGTTATCTGCTGTCGATCTTTCGGATAGCTCAGAGACGAGCGAGCGTTTCGGACGCCTTGCACGCCGGGATGCCGCCAGAGCGCGTGTCCACCAGGGTTGCCAGACAAGCGACGACAACACGCCCGAATCAGCCTGCTGCACAAACTCTTGTCGCTCCTCGTCGGTCAGTCGCTTCCATACCTCGTCGCTGTCATCTATATCGACGCCGGTCATGCGCTCGCACAGGCTCAGCTCATCGTCGCTGTCCAAACTGTCGTTGTGAGCGTTATCTGCATTGGCGGCGGCGGCGGCGGCGGCGGTAGTTGTTGTCGAGGTGCTGGAGGCGTTATGCTGGACGTTCGTGTTGGCATGGCGGCTGGTGTCTGTAGTCTCGGAGCTCTGGAATACACACACACACACACACACAGGCGTCGTCAGCTATGGGGATGAAAGACAGTCTGATGCAATAACATAGAGCAGGGTATTGGCCGGAGGTAGAAATTGCGTCGCTAGTAAATTATCCACTGATTCAGGCACAGACTGACAACGGATCAATGAAACGGATGTTGTTATACACAAAGAGATAACTTGACACATATTGAAAACAGTGTGTGTGGGATGGTATAGAAAGCATTCGAGCATCAGAACATGAACCTACCCCTTCATCTGCCAGCATTGATATAATTCTGTGGCGCGTGTGGTCGTTGACGTCTTGCGGATTATTTGCGAGCTCGTCCACCACGCAGCGCTTGTAGAACTGCTGGGCGCACACATTGTGCCGGGTGCTCTGGAAGCACTCGACAGAACAGTACCAGCGCTGGCACGTGGGGCATAAGTACTTGGAGTGTTGAGGACAGAAAGAGCAAAGACCCTTCATGATCGCTAGTTTGTAATGGAATAGCGTTTAACCAGTAAATCAAACGATAGAATTTAGTAGCCTCACGCAAATGAGTACACGGTTGAAGATGAATATAGCAAATAAAATACTCCCCAGTAGCCAGCAAAGCACAGGAGAGCTTGCGCGGTTTAACTGTCATTAGCTCGCTCGAATCGTAGTTTTTTATTACTATTGTTGATCAGAAATAAAATGGAATTCGGAACAAAAACATCAATAAACTAGTTTTTTGCATAGCGAAGATTCATATATTGAAATTTCTAGTTTTTTTTATATGACTAATACGTACGTTTTCATATGGGAGCGATTCTTTCTGCTGTAACCCGTTTCGCTTTGCGGTTTTTGTGAGTGATCTTCAGTTTATTTGCGATTTAGTATACTCATCTTTTGCGTGTGATGTCTATTTAGACAGTATGCATACATTTTTTCTTCTAAGAGACCTATTGAATAATGATGATTAGTGGGCATGCAAATTTAAGCCTACCATGTGGTGCATGAATTGTAAAATCCTATTCCGTGCTTATGTGTTTTGTGGTCAGATTGTTTATATTGAAATAGTGCTACTTTGCTGCATTGTATTGTTTCTTCATTTCCAAAAACATCGATAAGTTATACTATATTTGTGTTTGTACACTACGTGGTTCTGGCTACCGAGTGGCTCAGTGGTTTAGACACTGACCTCTCGTGTCAAAGGTGTGCGATTATTATCTTGGTCCGGGTTCGTTTATTACAACACCTTTGCTTGATTATTCCGGGAAGTCACCGCTGTAAATGGGAGCACAACAGGGCGCGTCATATAGTTCGTTTTGGTGTGTGTCCGTGTGGGTTGTCATATAGTTCGTGTTTGTGTGTGGGTTTGGGTTGCCATATAGTTCGTGTTTGTGTGTGTCTGTCTGTGTGGGTTGCCATATAGTTCGTGTTTGTGTGTGTCTGTCTGTGTGGGTTGTCATATAGTTCGTGTTTGTGTGTGTCTGTGTTTGTGGGCTTGGTCAGTTTTGTTAGTCTGTGGCCAAATGCCGTCCGAATCCTCACGCAAACGGCAAGCCGCCAAGAAAGAGGCGGCCAAAAAACGATCCGGCGGTGGTGGCGGCGTTAAGAAGGGAGAGTCTGCCTCTGCTGCGTCGACAACAACCAAGCCAGCGACGGCCGCTTCTGCCGCCGCCGACGTATCCAACGGCGACGTACAGCAGCAGAATAGCACGGCGTCTCAGCATATGACAGAAGAAGGTACGATTAGTCGCTGTCAATTCAATTCAAACAATATATTTGCAATCCACATCTGGTTTTTCGTGCAAAAATTTACATTTGTGAACATGGTCGAAATTACGTGTAAAAATGGCGTCAGTTATATAAAATTTGGCATCATCGTTTTATAGCTATTCAGATAGAATCTATTGAAAATTAGTTTTTAAAAATCGAAAACTATACAATAAAACAACAGTTTGCATGTAAGACTAGTCTAGCTAACAAACGAGAGACCGGAATAGTTTGAAGTGACTGGATATAGTGACGAAATTGAAGCTGTTTGTTATAGGTTTTTGCTGTCATTAATGACTATTCATTAGCTGAGTGGCTGAGATCGGGGGCGACGGTTCGAATCCTGGCACGGGCTGTTTTTATCACCATGCTTGATCTTGATCTTGATCTGTGTGGGAAATTCTCCACTGGTGGGGAATGCAAGTGTTGCCCAGTGGGAAGCTAAAGGTCTTACAGAATTCGACAAATGTGTGTTTTTTATCCATTTGAATTCATTTATTTTTCTTTCTTATGATCTCTTGACATTCACTTTCATGTAACAACTGAGTTTATTGAATTTATCAGCGCTGTGTTGTGTGGAAAATGAAGAGATGGCTCATTAACAAGTGGTGAATCAGAGAGAAAAAGAGTTAAGAACCACTGATATAGTATATATTACACCATAGCATACTATAGTAGTATTATGGTATAGTATATTTATTATATATTATGTATGTGTGTGTGTGTCAGAGCGTTTGTGCGCACAGCTAGAGCAGGATTTACGTTTGGCGGCCGAGGCTCGCGCCTGTACCGGCGTACTGGGCGTACATCCGCGCAGTCGCGATATCAAAGTGTCCGGTCTGTCTATCAGCTTCTACGGCAGCGAGCTGCTGCAGGACACGCATCTCGAGCTGAACTGCGGTCGTCGCTACGGTCTGGTCGGCGCCAACGGCTGCGGTGAGTCGGCCAACAGGCTGGGAACAAGTGGGAAATAAAGTTGGGAACAAGTGGGAAATAGGGTGGGAACAAGTGGCCAACAGGGTGGGAGCAAGTGGGAAATAGGGTGGGAACAAGTGGGAAATAGGGTGGGAACAAGTGAGAAATATATTTGGGAACAAGTGGGAAATAGGATGGGAACAAGTGACAAACAGGGTGGGAACAAGTGGCAAATAGGGTGGGAACAAGTGGCAAACAGGATGGGAACAAGTGGGAAACGTGTGTGTGTGTATGTTCATGTGTGTATTTGTATGTGCATATGTGTGTGTGTGTGTGTGTGTGTGTTCATGTGTGTATTTGTATGTGCATGTGTGTGCATATGTGTTTGTGTGTGTGCAGGCAAGTCTTCACTGTTGCACGCGCTAGCCAATCGTGAGGTTCCCGTGCAAGATATGATTGACGTCTTCTTGTTGGCTCGCGAAATGCCCGCCTCCGATAAGACAGCACTGCAATGCGTCATGGAGGTGGACGCCGAGCGGCTGAGACTGGAACAACTGGCAGAGCAGGTGAGCAAGCGCTCTCTCTCTCTCTCTCTCTATATCTCTCTAACAGTCAACCATTTCGCCAGTGTGTTTGTATGCGTTTTGTGCGTGTATGAGTGAGTTGTGTGTGTGTGTGTGTGTGTCGGTGTATAAATGCTAGAGTTATTAGTATTCTATGAAATTTACTAACTAATGTGTGAAATAATTACAATAGTTAATTATTTCATATTAAAATAATGCGTTGCCATTTATTTTGTAACGGTGCGAGAGAGACTGAGTGTGTTTGTGTGTGTGTGTGTGTGTGAGCGTGGTGTTTGTCGTGGCTCACACGTGGATAGTTCTGTGTTTTCGGGTGTCATCTTATCGGCAGATATTTTCGTGTGTTCTGCGGCGTTCTTCTCTTTTGCTTATATGCTAACATGATCATTTTGTGGTGCCACTAAATACACCGTTTTCTAATTCGTCTGATGTCTGACACACATACACAAACATACACATACAAATGTAATCCAATACATGCTCATCCACACAAATAAGTACACACACACATACCTACACCAACATTCGGTCCATATATCCACACACACACACACACACACATATCTAAAAATCTATCAACACACACAGATACACATTTGGCATTGCTGCAGAATAAAGTCAGATAATATATGAGTTATTTTGTTCAAGAAGACAATATATCCGCGTGTGTGTTTGTGTATTTATTTCTTGGCGATCAGCTAGCAGCCGCCGACGACGATTCATGCGACGAACAGCAGCAGCAGGAGCAGCTGATGGACGTGTATGAACGTCTGGACGAGCTGGGAGCCGATACTGCCGAAACCCGGGCCGCCTTTCTACTACACGGACTCGGCTTCTCGGCCGAAATGCAGCAGCGCCGATGTCGCGACTTCTCGGGCGGCTGGCGTATGCGTGTGGCTCTGGCTCGAGCGCTCTATGTGCGGCCGCATCTGCTGCTGCTCGACGAGCCCACCAATCATCTGGATCTGAACGCGTGTGTGTGGCTCGAGGAGGAGTTGCGTGTCTACACGCGCATTCTCGTCGTCATCAGCCACTCGCAGGACTTTCTCAACGGTCCGTGTGTGTGTGTGTGTGTGTGTGTGTGTGTGTGTTTGTGTATTTTCATGTGTGTGTGTATTTGTGTGTTTCTGTGTTTATAGATTTTTAGATGTGTGTGTGTGTGTGTGTGTGTATGTGTCAGTTATGTGTGTGTGTGTGTGTGTCCATGTGTGTGTGTGTGTGTATTTCCATGTGTGTGTGTCAGTCGTGTGGGTGTATGTGTCAGTTATGTGTGTGTGTGTGTGTGTGTTGATAGATTTTTAGATATGTGTGTGTGTGTGTGTGTGTGTGTGTGGATATATGGACAGAATGTTGGTGTAGGTAGGTATGTGTGTGTGTGTGCTTATTTGTGTGGATGAGCATGTATTGGATTACATTTGTGTATGTGTGTGTGTGTGTATGTGTGTGTGTGTGCACAGGTGTATGTAGCAACATTATTCACTTTTGCGACAAACAGCTACAGTTCTACTCGGGCAACTACGATATGTTTGAACAGACTCGCTGTGAATTGCTCGAGAACCAGATGAAACAGTACAAATGGGAGCAAGATCAGATCTCACACATGAAGGTCTAATTCGGCATTCTATCATATTCGGCAATATGAGACATGAGACTCACAAATATGAGACATTATACTCACAGATATGAGACATTATACTCACAAATATGAGACATGAGACTCACAAATATGAGACATGAGACTCACAAATATGAGACATGAGACTCACAAATATGAAACATGAGACTCACAAATATGAGACATTATACTCACAAATATGAAACATGAGACTCACAAATATGAGACATGAGACTCACAAATATGAGACATTATACTCACAAATATGAGACATGAGACTCACAAATATGAGACATGAGACTCCCAAATATGAGGCATGACACTCACAAATATGAGACATTATACTCACAAATATGAGACATTATACTCACAAATATGAGACATGAGACTCACAAATATGAGACATGAGACTCACAAATATGAGACATGAGACTCACAAATATGAGACATGAGACTCACAAATATGAGACATGAGACTCACAAATATGAGACATTATACTCACAAATATGAGACATGGGACTCACAAATATGAGACATTATACTCACAAATATGAGACATTATACTCACAAATATGAGACATTATCTCAAAAATATGAAACATTATACTCACAAATATGAGACATTATACTCACAAATATGAGACATTATCTCACAAATATGAGACATGAGACTCACAAATATGAGATATTATACTCACAAATATGAGATATTATACTCACAACTATGAGACATTATACTCACAAATATGAGACATTATACTCACAAATATGAGACATTATACTCACAAATATGAGACATTATACTCACAAATATGAGATATTATACTCACAAATATGAGACATTATACTCACAAATATGAGATATTATACTCACAAATATGAGACATTATACTCACAAATATGAGACATTATACTCACAAATATGAGACATTATACTCACAAATATGAGATATTATACTCACAAATATGAGACATTATACTCACAAATATGAGACATTATCTCACAAATATGAGACATTATACTCACAAATATGAGATGGATGTCGTGTGCAGAACGTTGAATGTGTTGCGATTTCGGTCGACTAAAATGCGACATAGTTCATGACTATAAAGACGGCATATTACATGTGTATAATACGTGTGTATGTGTGTGTGTACTCATCTAGTTGATATGCTTATGATATGCGTCAAGCTTATATTTGAAGCAGCTCAAATTATTCACCTTCAACTAATTTCCTATCCAATTGGCTGTATTTGTCTACCTTCTACGTAAACCAAAAACTGTATATTCTTCCCACAACATGTCTTCCTCAGTTTTCTTAGTGTCCCTTATGCACAAACTCTTGAAAAACTATGTTCATATATGTATGTGTGTGTGCAGAATTACATTGCTCGCTTCGGTCACGGTTCGGCCAAGTTGGCTAGACAGGCGCAGTCCAAAGAGAAGACTCTGCAGAAGATGGTCGATAAAGGTCTCACCAACAAGGTGGTGTCCGACAAACAACTGGAGTTCTACTTCTTCGACTGCGGCACCATTCCTCCGCCTGTCATCATGGTGCAGGTGCGTGCGCCACTGTCTCTCTCTCTCTCTCTCTCTGTCTGTCTGTCTGTCTGTCTGTCTGTCTGTCTGTCTGTCTGTCTGTGTGTGTGTGTGTGTGTCAATGTGTGTGTTTGTGCGTCAATGTATCAGTTTGTTTGTGTGTGTGTGTGTATCAGTTTATGTGTGTTTGTGTGTCAGTGCTTTAGTTTATGTGTGTTTGTGTGTCATTGTGACAGTGTATGTGTGTGCTTGTGCGTCAATGTATCAGTTTGTTTGTGTGTTTGTGTGTCAGTGTAATATTTTATGTGTGTGTGTATCAGTTTGTGTGTTTATTGTGTTGTCAATCTGAGTGTATGTCCTTGCATGTCTGCTGTGTTTGTTTGTTTTTTCCTTTTCTTTTTTCCCCTCAATATGTATGTGTGTGTGTGTGTGTGTATTTTTGCGTATGTAAACGGGAATGTTTGTTTGTATTTGTGCGTATATGTGCGTGTCTGTTTTGTGTGTGATTGTTTATGTGTATGACTCGTGTGCTTGAGTGTGTGAATGTGTGTGAGCGCTTTTGAGACCTTCGGGTGAAAAGCGCGATATAAATGTCTTAATGTAATGTAATAATAATGTGTGTCAATGTATCAGTTTGTATGTGTGTTTGTGTGTGTGTGTGCTGGCGCTGGGATTTTGTAGAATGTGAGTTT
Source organism: Sacculina carcini (assembly GCA_916048095.2). Taxonomy (NCBI): domain Eukaryota; kingdom Metazoa; phylum Arthropoda; class Thecostraca; family Sacculinidae; genus Sacculina; species Sacculina carcini. The sequence continues at coordinate 1,728,494 of OU696572.1, forward strand.
CCGCTACTCGGAATCGTCGGCCTGGATCTACCGGCAGCTGGAGTTCGGCATCGATTTGGACACTCGACTGGCACTGGTCGGACCGAACGGCGCCGGCAAGTCGACCCTTCTCAAGCTGCTGTGCGGCGAACTCACACCTACCGACGGCATGATCCGCATGCATATGCACGTGCGTATTGCACGCTACCACCAGCATCTGCACGAATTGCTGGATCTCAACGAGACAGCGCTCGACACAATGATGCAGCGATTTCCCGAAGTCAAAGAGCGCGAGGCGATGCGCAAGATAATCGGCCGCTATGGGCTGACGGGCAAGCAGCAGATTTGTCCGCTGCGACAGCTGAGCGACGGACAGCGGTGTCGGCTGGTGTTTGCCCTGCTTGCCTGGCAGAATCCGCATCTGTTGCTGCTCGACGAACCGACCAATCATCTCGACATGGAGACGATCGATTCGCTAGCCGAAGCCATCAACAACTTCAACGGCGGCATGGTTCTGGTCAGCCACGATTTTCGGCTCATCAGTCAGGTGCCTGCCTGTCTGTCTGCGTGCCTGTCTGCGCATGTGTCTTAGTTTATACGTCTGTTCGTCTATTTGAGCATTACGGGATATGAGCTTGCGCTCGAGCAGTCCCGTATCCAAATCATGATTTATCCAGGTTCTCCTTGAACGATTGAATTGTTCTCGCTTTTACTGTTTCGCTGTTTAAACTATTCCAGTTTTCTATGCTCCTATAAGGAAAACTGTCCTATTTGATCTTCTGTCGGCATCTTGTTTTTTCAATTTCATACCCTGTCCCTTTTGTTCCCTCTCATTCCAAACAATCCAGCCTTTCCGATCCGTTTTTTATATATCATCTCATGTATTTGAAAATATGTATTAAATCCCCTCTCTGTCTTCTCTTATCGAGTGTGATCAGTGCTGGTTTGTTCATCTTGTCTTCGTATTCTAAACATCTCAAACTTAGTACGATTTCCGTTGCGATTCACGTGTGTGTGATATCACCGAGTTGTTTTCGCAGAAATGAGTGAGACTTGTAGCGCCTGCCTTCCAAAGGTCATACTTCTGTTTAAACATCATTTGTCTCGTAATTTGGTTGACGATTTAATCTGGCAATTTCTTCCAATCACCTATTGTGTGCCCTGTTTTGGAAAGCTATATTTGTGCGCATCCATCTTGATTCTGCGTGTCTGCAGAACGCAGCTATGCAACCTGTTTGATTTTGAGTGTCGAAATAATCCTGTGCGTGTGTGTGTTTGCAGGTGGCGCAAGAGATTTGGGTGTGTGAGAAACAGACGGTGACCAAGTGGAACGGCGACATCCTCAGCTATAAGGACATGCTGAAACAGCAAGTGCTCAAGGATAACGCCAAGGTGAAGAAGAAAGCCAATTGGTAGAAGCGAAATGTGAAGACGGCAAGCAATTTGCAAGCAATTTGTCGTGCCTGATGAGGACAGTTGATTGTTGGCTTTGTTTTACTGCAATTGTGTTTACTGTCGTTGCTGTTCAATGCGCCCAAGGCCGCGGAACAAACAATAAACGTGACCTCTCAGCCTGCGCGTACGTGTTTTCTTAGAATAACTCAGAATCTGCGAATCAAAGACAAGATAAAAGTCGAAATTGTACTCGAGAATGTATTACGTCAAATGTTGAGAACGCACAGCTACACTTGCCGCCGGGGCTGCGCTGAGAAACCGAGATACTCGAGATCTTCTCGCGCGGGTTTTTGATGAACGATGAGAAGATTGGGTAGAATTAAATCAGTGACAGGTGATTGGTAGATATCAGAGGATCAGGGACATTTTCGCTCCACCTGGGACTTGCCGCCCTCGTCGTACTCCTGCCGCGATATCCACATCTGCTGAAATGAACCGAGCGAGCCGAGAATCGAGCCGCCGATCCACGCGCCGAACCGCCGCTCCGACGTTCCGGGCGCCGTCACCAGCTTGAGGCGCATGTTGGGAGGCGTCTTGCGCGACAGCTCGCGATTCAGCCGCTCCGGCAGGCCCTGCAGCAGCGAGTTGCCGCCCGTCACCACCAGATTGCCGTAGAGACTGCTGCGCAGGTCCACGTCGCACATGCTCACCGCGTTCTGCACCACGTTGCCAATGCCCAGCATCGAAGAGCCCACGCCCTTGATCGTGCTCGGATCGAAGAGGCATTCGGGGATGCGGAAGCGCTCCTCGCCGATATCGCGATGAAAGCCGTTGGGAAACTCGTAGTGCACGGTGGGCATCTGCGCGATCACCTCGTCGCTGCACTCGTCCACACACTGCAACACCGACGCCTGAAAGTCCTGCAGCACCTCGCCCACCATCAGCTCGTGCCAGGACTTGGTCACCGCCGGCAGGTGCGGCCGACGCGTCCAGCGCGGCTTCTCCATCTCGCGCACCGGCTCTTTGGAGGCCACCATGTAGGCGGGCACCAGTTCCACATCCTGATTGGCCAGATACTGAGCGCAGCGGCTGCCGACAAAGTCGCCTCCCAACGGCGAACGCACCACACCCTGCGTCAACACATAGCCATCGTGCACCGGCACAGCTGTGGTGTGACTGGCACCGCTGTCCAGAACCAGCGCCGACGAGCGGCCGTTGGCGAAGGCAGCCAGCACGGCGCTCTTGCACAAAAACAGCGCCGGCACGTTGAACTTCTCGAACATCAGCTCGGCGAGACGTTCGCGGGCCACGCGCGGGTTCAACGCCGGCTCTGACATCAGCGCCGGGTGCTGGTCGGACGGCGCGCGCACACACTGGCCGTACGCATGCTCCATGACCGCCTCGAACAGCGACCAGTCCTCGATGACGCCCGCCTTCAAGAACGAAGTCGCTTCGACGCCGGCGCGCGCCACATGCAAAGCGTTAGTGCCGATATAGCGTCTGTCTTTCGTCGCCGTATCTTCACCGCCGCCCACGCCCACCGTCGATGGAATTTCCGACTTGGGTGTCTCCTCGCCGGCGAACCCAACACGCATCGACTGGTGGCCGACGTCGAAAACGACGGCGCCGACCTCGTCGCCGCCGTAAATTCCGCCGCTCATCTCGCACGCCCCGATGATGCTGAGAACTAGCGTGTGTGTGTGCGTGTGCGTCAATGCAATTAGAAACTGATACACAACACCGCAAGCGAAAGTAAACAGAAAAATCAAGATAATCCTTCTCTCCCTCTCCAATGTTTGTTGGAGATCTTTTTTATTGCTTTCAATAATATTTATCATTGTTGTTGGAACAATTTTTCTTCGATTCATTGCCCTTTTCTACACAAAACATGAATGCAATCTGCATTTATAATAATGAATATAAGAATTTATACAGTGGCGGCATCTTACCCAAATACCTTTAGCGGTGTCAGATTATCGGCCTACAACTGCAAATCATAGCCGCTATAAATGTTTGATTATCTGTTAGTTCTTCGAGCTCTAGTACATCTAGCTGTTAGTACATATAGCTCTGCGAATTTTGTCATCTATTTCAGGAGTATTTACTCCCATCAGAAATGCCCGCTGCTCTTAAATCTTCGTAATAGAGATCACTAAAATATTTCAGACAACGATAAAAATGAAATCATCGCACCGTACCTCGACCAAACAAAAAAATATTTGCCCGAGTTAGCTTACCCACCGCTTTCGACCGTTTATGGCGCACATATGGCCACATATGTCAAGTGTGCCTCACACTACACAACTCCACAAACAATAAGAATTCGCCGACGAAATTTGGTCATCCGGCGTAAAATGGCTAAGTTCATTGAAATTGTATGCTTATAGATTATATGCGGAGTAAACACCGCACCCTTCTAAGAATCAATTATGGCGGTATTTCGCACAAGCTTGAGGCGGTGACGCGTGCGACAATTCCTGTCGCCAGGTGGCACTGTGATCCAGCAAATGATTTATTTTGTTTTATTGCTCTAATTCACTTTTGTTCTTGTTGTCATAGTGTATCAGTTACATTCGTTGGTGTGCAAAATTAAGTGATATGTACAGTTGTAAGAAACGATAAAATATATTACGGACAACAAGAGGTACCAACACCACACTTCGAACACGGCTCTACGCTGACACCGGCACACACACGCACAGCCCTCACACCCACCGCAACAACCAATCAGCGGCGAGCCGGTCACTCGCTCGCCGCCGCGGGGCATGTACAATTCACAGCGTACATACATACATGCCTATAAACACATACCTATAACACAACACAACACATACCTATAAACACAACACAACACATACCTATAAACACAGTAACCGAGACGAACGCAAACGCGAATCACACACACACACGACATATGGAAATTTTGAAAAATTACCGAGATTGACGACCAAACTAGTACCGGAGATTTGTGCGCTACCCTATGAGGAAAGGTTGGATGAGATGAATCTACCAACGTTGGAGAGAAGAAGAGAGAGAGGAGACTTAATTAACATCTACAGATTCATGACAGGAATAATGGATTCGAAAGAAATTGGACTAGTGCAGCAAAACCAACGAGGACGAGGCCATAACAAAAAATTTAGAAAAACGAGATGCAGAAAAGACATGAAGAAATATTGCTTTCCGTTCCGCCGTATGGATGAATGGAACAGTTTACACAAGACAATTGTAGAAGCCAATAGTTTATCACTGTTTAAAGAAAAACTAGACAAATATTGGAAAAAACACAGGACAGTCCGAGCATAGCTCATCCTGTAACCCAACTAGGTGAGTACACAGTAAACCATACACACTCCAACGCGCTCACACTCTCACAATACATAATCAAACCACACCAGTGCTTCGCTTTGTGCTGCTATTGTCACCGTTCTTGTTTACCGACCATTCACTCAATATTTTACATCTTAACTCACTGGACTAAACACACAAGTAGCACCCACGTTGTTTATCCGTCTCAACGATTAAGAAACAAACACATTGGTGATGATTTAGGATTTCAAGTCCTAAAGTATACGATTTTCATTGAATAAACTGACAAAACTAAGATAGATGATGGTATATGATAACAAAAGAAAATACGCCCATATTAATACAATATATTATCAATACACTGGCCAAGTACACACACACACACACACACACACACACACACACATACACAAGTAGTCTACAACTATCAACATGGAAGAGCTGCGATGGCGAACGCTGGCAAAAGCGAAAATCACAAGCACCACAAAAAGCATGCAAAGCAACAACGCATACCCCGGCTGAATTATTCTATCTAATCGCACAAACAATCAACAAAAGTACAGGTCCCAAAAGCACGTGGGACTAGAATTCCACTACCATCCAACTGAAGCCCGCATCGGACACATCATTTGTGACAAATTATTTGTTTACAAGACAAGACAACTACAACAGGTTGGCACACGGCAAAAGTGAGCCACCGCTAGGAGGGTCACAAGTGGCGCCCCCTAGCGTCGTCCGGTGTAGACGACAGAATGAGCGTAGTTGTTGTTCGTCCAGCAAGCCGCCCGACTCCAGCAGACACGGCACGTGAAACACACGACGACACCCACCGCCAAAACAGCCCACCGTAGCACCGACACGCGCACACACCACACACACCTATCGCCAAACACACACACACACATGCCAATATGCATACAAATACACACACACAACTGAAATCGTCCTAATAAAACAGTGATTCAGGTATTAATACATAAATAAGTGTAAAATATATAAATATAAGCATAAATAAATATAAGTATAAAATATGAATATATTATATAAGTACTCGTATACACTAAATAGGTATACATTCAAGTACTACAGGAAAGGTGTGGAGTGAGGAAAAACAAGGAAAGCGTCATCAATCGCACGACTCAAATTCTCTGTTTTCGACTGTTTTCATCATCCACAAACAGACAGACAGAGAGAAGAGCGATGTTAGAAAACAGAAACGCACTGTGAAAATGAAATAGGGTGGAATATATGAAATATCAAATCAAATGTATTTTGCCATTCAGAACGGAACAGAAAACATATTTACAAAATTTCGTGATTGGCGAGGCATAGGAAGCTTTAAGGGCTTGTGCTGCCTCAAAAACAAAACATTTAAACAATACAAGAAACACATATGTACAGGGAAACAAGATTCATCCGAGAAGGTGGCGGTGAGGACCCATCAATGTCAATGTAATATTGTCTTATATAGTGACTGTACAGTTGTTTTTTTAATTCTGGCATCTTTCGTATTGTCTTCAGTGACGCCGATAATTGATTCCATAATTTTTTACCGTTGTGAAAAAACTCAAATTTTTTGCTTTTGTGCGTGTAAATGTTATTGTAAATTGTTCCCGGTGTCTCGTACTCAATGAAAATCTATCTTACAATCTAATATAATTCTTAACCGTTTCCAATGTTAAAACCACTTTCAAATAAGCAGTCAGTTCTCGCACTCACTGAATTATCAATTTTTTCCAACTTAGGAAAATAGATTTAGACATCTCTAAGCCTACTGTTCAAGATAATTAAACAAGAAGTGTTTTTTTTCAAGAAAAAGCGTAAAACATAGATAAAAACATAAATTTTATCATGCTTGATCGTCCAAGAAGGAAAAACAAACTCATAAAAATCTTATTTCATCAATATTCAAACTTGATCATGCTTTAAATTTTCCTATTGCTACACGACACATGGACTGCTGCGGTATGGCAAGCTAAAGCGGCACCATTACCTGTTGTCTACTATGAGTGACTGCGGCCGCAACGCCTTCAATACGACCGGCCGACAATTCCACATGCTCACTCCAGCCAAGACAACTCTGATGAAACCAAGTCTCTCTTGCGCCTGGCGTGTGTTCCAATCTTATCCCAGGCGCACAGCTAGGCGATTGGCCGCTTACTGCATTGCCGGCAGATGGTTGAACTGACGCACCGCCCTCCTACACGCCAACATACATACATATGTGTGTGTGTATATGAGGGTATGCGAGAGTGTAGATGCTCATAAAAATGTTTGATGTTCGTCAAATTATCGAAATATCAGCGCTATTATTCTCAAGTCATGCCATGTGGTTTATATATGATAATTTGAACGATTTGAACTTTTTTGACCCTTGAATTCTGTCTGTTGTCATATTGTGTTGTGTGTATTGTAGGCAATCAACTATGAACATACCGAGTATTATCTTGTTGAGAAAGTCAGCCAAGAATAAAGCAATGATTATCAAACACAAAACAAAAACACATGATTGCAGAGTGATCACATTTGAGCAAGACTTTTAGCAAAAATAACAAACAGCTCAAGTACGTCATATTGAGACAAAGTGGTGTAGTGGTGGCACACTCGCCTCACAAGCGGGAGGTCCGTGGTTCGAATCCCGGTGGAGGACTTCTTTCTTTCTTCTATAATCCAACAGCCCCTGTCCACCCAGCAGTAAATGGTACCAGATATCAGTCATGTGTTGTGACATGCATTCTGGGGAGGTGGCCCTCTCTAATACGTCTTCCGTCCTTGTGGCGTCATAGCGTGGATAGGGTCGGATCTGCGGTGGCAGCGAGCTGCACGGGACACACCTGTGTGTGTTCATAAGCTCCGGCTTCTTCCCGTATATCAGTTGTCACTTAGGTCTTTAACCTTTAAGTGTGTGTATGTATATGTTTATGAATGTGCGTGTATGTGTATGTGTAAGTGTGGGTGCGTGTGTGTGTGTATGTGTAAGTGTGGGTGTGTGTGTATGTGTATGAGTGCAACGGCTCGTCGTTGACTGACCGTTGATCGACCGTGACTACCACGTCTGTTGCTCTTGCGCGTGGGAGACAACAACATGACCGCCGAAGAAGATGCCATTTCGTGCCCCGTAGGCGATGAAGGTGAAGACGGATAGCCAACGTCAACAAAACACGGCCCGAGCAGATCGCCCAGACGGCTGCTGTGACTGCGCCGGCCACAAAACACACACAGCCACGACGCGTCGACGTTGAACGCGTCGTAATTCTTGGCGTAGGCGCTGTTGGCCGCCACACGCCGCCGAACCGCCGTCGATAGCTGATCGAGCGTGCAGCTGATCGGCACGCGGCCTGACGAGCAGCCGCTGCTTCGGCCGCCCAGCAAAACACAGCGACTAGGATCAGCTGCCGATAGCACACGCACACGCGGAGCGTCAGCGCTGCCCGCCACGGAGCTGACACGTCCACCCGCCACCGCGGCTGATCGACGACTGCGCAACTGGCCCCGACTAGCAGCGCCACCTACACGACGACGCAACAAACTAAAGCCTGTAGTATCGGCCGCAGTTGTCGGCAAGCGTGCACGGCGAACGGACGCAATAGTTGTGTTGGTGACAGAGATGCCGTTGAGGCAGCTGGTGACTGCGACTGTGGGAAGAGCGGTGGTTGAGGACACGCCAGAAACGGTGACGCCCAGGGGGGAATAGTGAACTGTTGGACATGAAGTCCAACATGTGCTCTTCACGTTGCTGTTGTTCCAGACAGGCTGCTTGGATGGATAGGCGCGAATCGGCACAAATGACGAAGCCTCACTAAACACAAACGTATACACATAAAGGTCAAACATTGAAAATTAAGATAAAGTAAATTAAAGCTAAAATGAGAAAATACAAACTCGAGTGAAACTAATTATAATTCGGAGAACAACACAAAGCCGATGTATATTTTCCCTTGAAATTCGCCGGGGTCGAATAGAAATGGTAGACTACCGGGGCATTATGGCTGCGACATTTAATCCTACTACTGTCTATCTGAATCAAATAATCGCAAATTATTCTCAATCATGTCGATTGGTCGAAAAACACCAAAGTGACCAAAACTGACAATTCACCTCGGCCGCACACAAACACACCTGTGCTTCACCGGCGTGTAGCTGACGGAATCAGCGGCGACGACGGCGGCTAATTTTGCCTCGGAACGTTCGGCAGAGGCCAGTGCCGATTCTACAACAGCATCGATTACGGCATCCAACGCGTCCGAACGTCCAGGCTGTGTGTCGGCAGCCTCAGCAGGAGCAGAAGCAGCTTCGGAACTTGGCTTGTGTTCAATCGATGAAGAAACACAAGTGCCGGTAGAACCAGACGAGCTGACGCACACACACACACACACACAAATAACTCAAATAAATCCTATCGTATCCTGTCTATTCATGTTACCTAGGAGTTACTCTCTGTTGTGTAAGCTATCAAACATATGGTATCTCCGTTCCCAGACAGGGGCAGTGAAAAATTAATAATTACTATGAATAAAGACGGAAAAATAGACAAGCGCAAAACAAATTGTGCCATTTTCATTCCGTCAATACACAATGATGTTTTGTTGTGCTTGGCGAGCAAAGTTTTCGGCAGCTACTCAAGTCTACACAGACTTACCGGGTGGTCATCGAATGCCGTGGCGTACTATCTCCGCTGGCCGTCGCTGGAAACGCACGCACAGGCGAGAAATCCTCGCCGTCAACGTTCGCCGGCCGCCGACGACGACGCCGCTGCGACGCCGCATGCTGCTGGTCGGCCGTCAGCACCTGCTGGCGTCGTTGACGGCGCCGTCGCGGCTGAATCATCGAGAAGCAGCATCGGCCGCGCCGCCGCTTGCGACTGGCCACCGCCGCAGCTCGCTGACGTACGACGTCCGCTGTCGCCGCCGCCGTCGTCTCACTGAGCGCCGGCGAGTCGACGGATCCGTTCAACGGCGTCTGCTGTGTACATCCACCGCCGTCGACGCCGGCTGCCGGAACGTCCGCGGCGGCGGCGGGTTTGATATCGCCGCTGCCGCTGATAGCGGAGGCTGTGTTGTTGCTGTTGTCGTGTCCGGTGGCAGTGTCCGACCGATCACAATCCGGCAGCGATCGATCAGTCGGTTGATCAAACGCGTGCACGTCACCGCCGCTCTGTTGTGCCACCGAAGAACATTCTTCTTCTGACTTAACAATAAAACTGTCCACAGGCTTTTTGCCGTCTTGCGTCGCCGCCGCCACTGAATCAGACGCCGCCACACGCTTCGGTGCCGGCTGTGCCACCGCCAGCTCGCGCAAATCGCCAAACGCCGAGAGTGAGCGTTTCTTAGCTGTCGTTGAAGGTTTTGCATCGACCGGCTGACTGGATGATGTGGATACGGCCGTAATACGCCGATTGACACGCAACGAACCACAGCGGCCGTCAACGATATGACCTGTGACCAGCAAGCCGCCGTTCCCTCCACCTCCCCTGGTGCCGGTCGCCGGCGAAGACGATTGGGCGCGTTGGTGATGTGCGGTCACATAGCAGCGCGTCACACATGCGTCAACGGACGCCGCCGCACCAGTATCCACATCATTGCCGCCAACAACACAGCTCTCGGCGCCGCTGGCCGAGCGTCGTTTGCGCTTGGGCGCTGCCTGCTTGCGTCTTCGCCCGGTGGCAGTGGCGTCGTCGTCGGTACTAGCGGCGGCGGCGGCGGCGACCACGGGAGTGACGGATAAAGCCGTCCGGCACGAAGCGTCAGCCACATCGACTTTGGCAGCAGACGTTGTACTGCGATCCTGCTTACGACGAGTGCGTGTTATTGTGACGGCCGCCGCTGCCGCTGAAGGCGAGCGAGACGGCGTCCACGATGAAACAGCGCCGCCGGCCAATACACATTGCTGTACATCGTTGCGTGCGTCGAGTTGGCGTACGTCGACGGACGGCCGCTTGGCCGAGGCCGATGACACAGTGCAGCACGCCGCCTGACGCTCGCCGGTCGTTGCTGTACGACTGACGGCCGACGTACTCACTGCCTCTTCCACCGCCGCTGGCGAAGTGACAGTAGTTGACGTAGCAGCAGCTGAGGTCGATGCGGCGAAATTTCTGGACGCTCCGCCGGCGCAGGCCAGAACGACCGACGGTTTGAGCAGCGATACGGCGCGTGGCTTGGTCGGCGCGCCTGTGATTTTGACGGACGGCGACAGCGGCGACGCACCGGCAGGCGCCACACTCACACCGCCGCATGCCGCCGTCGGATGCCGGACGGGCCGCAGCGACGGAGCGGCGCTTTTCAACGGTCGCGCCGACACAACAATCGAGCGTCCGGCGCCGCACGTGGTTGGTGTAAAGGTGACGACACGCGCGGCAGTACAAGACGCCGCCGTACTGTTGACGGAGGCGGCAGTGCGTACGTCGGTCGCAGCTAAAATGCGACGAATTTGACGCATCGGAGGGTTGACGGACGGCGGCTGGCCGCACAGTTTGACGTGGACCGCGCCACCGCCGCTGCCCGTGATAACAGCCGGCACGGCAGCAGACGATACGTCACAAGCCGGCGCAGGGATGCTGACGGATCCGGCAGAAGTGGAGACGGCGCCGTTGACGCACGCCGCAACGGCCTGTGTCGTCGCCGGTGGCGCCGAAGACACGACGGCAGGCTGCTCCAGTGACATTGGTCAACCCGCTGAACGAAACACCGCCGAGACTATGCAAAAAATAGTCCACAACCGACACAGAGCAGTAATTAACAGCCACGCGTGTGTACGAGGCGTTATTCCAGCAAAGAGTGCCTTTGTGCATTAATGAAAACCACATTGCAAATAGTTCACAGCATTCGAATAATTTTACAAAGGTATTCCGTGGAGAAAAAATGTCACACAATAATATACCAATAACATACCATGTGCATATTTGGAGCTACACTGACACACAACTATTAAAAATTCAAGCAGTAGCAAAAGAAATCAACAAAACTTTCACTCTACGGGAAGTCGATGTACAACGCGCATCCAGAAAAACCGGACAACCAATGCTAGAATGAAAAATCAAGTTAATTCGAAAACTCATGAAAAACACACAAATTTAAACGAAAACATAGTCAAGTGCAATGAAAACAGCTTAATTTCAACACCATCGACAAAACCAGTTTAGCCATTCTTTCGATTCTAATTTAGCTACACCGGACGCACAAAAACTACCAATAGCGAAATAACAATACGGCCGCAAAAGGAATAAATAACAACCAAAACCTTAGAAAAAGCGTAAAAATAAAATTTATCAATAAAACAACAAATCATTTGCGCAACCTTCAAAACAGCGAGAGTCTGAGGAAAACTACGACCACACGGGAAACAGCCGCAAACTGACAGATCTTATCCACCTGAGGGCGAGTGATCATCATATCAATAATATTTGCTGTATTTTTCAAAAATTAATTTTTTGCTACTCTGATGTTAATATGTTTCAATAGAGCTTTTTAATTATTTCGAGACGATTATTTATATACATGTCCATATAAATGCTAAAAAATTCAAAATATATTGAAAAATAGTTATCCATAGAATTACTCAAAACTAATTAATACATAAATAAATATCAATGATGATATGTAATAATTTATTCATGAGAAACATGAGCTAGTAAGGAAGCCGATATGTAGATTATACTGCATAACATTAGTAAACAATATAATTGTGTTTGCTTAGGTACGATTTTATAATGTTTTTTTTAAATTAAATTTATGACTGCATTGCAATTTCCTAAAGAGAAATTGGGCAATATAATATTTTTACCTATGCCAAGCCACGTGAATATATCGAGAAATTTGAATCCAGAATAAAAATTTCACCAATTTTTTCCCTATAGTTTCGGGATCCATGGAACATCGTTGATAATAACATTTTTGTTGATAAATCTTCATTGCTTGCAATGAATATTCAAGCGCTGGCTCGGCCCGCCATTTTATCGTTTTTGTTGACAAGCGTGACATCTCCTTTATTCCAAACAAATGTGATCGTAACTTATGTCTGTGTAATAATAATTTATTACATTTGTAATTGTTCTATTCTATTCATTCTATGCTAAATTGGCTAAATTAAGTTTTTTAGTTTAGCAGATACAAGCTAAATTAGGTTAATAAAGTTATGATTTGTGGAGCACCGTTTTTAGTAATTTGGTTCCCATCGGATATTTTCAAATCTTCTGATATCACACCGAAATTGTTCACCTGTGCTATCGCTCTGCATGAATTTACCTACCTGAATTTACCTGCAAAAGTTCTCTAATTTTCTGGTTCCCAACTTCAAAATTGCACATTCTAATGCTATGTTTTGTGTGATCTTATGTTATATCAATGTTGTTATGCTAATGTTATGTTGTAGTAAAACGTTTTTATTCCGCGTGTGTGTTGTGATTGTCTGCATATTATTGTGAGTGTGTATGTGTGCACGATGGACAGTGTGGTTCTTGCAATAGTTGCACATGCGTTGCAATTTGAGGAGTGTGATATGTGAGAGGGAGAGTGAGCGTGTTGTGTGTGAGTGTCAGCTCGTTCTTGATTGGCTGCGATATGTTGCAATGTGTGCACGTTGTCGTGTATGTGTCGTGAGTAGTCGTGTTGGAAGCGTGCTGTTTAGTGTTGTGGTCTTGTAGGCACTCTTGTAGGTCTTTCAATACACATCAGTTGTGCTTTTTCTCGAAATTGTGTTTTGCCTTTTTGCATATATTTATTAGGTTCGTTTGATATATTTTCATTTATTGGCAGATTACTGCAATTTAAATCTGTAGGCTTATATTTATTTATATGATCACTAATTTATAGATCACTAATATATTCCATTTTTTTGCATGAATCGAAAGATAATATCGCTGATTGGTGTATGCAAAGCAGAATTCTGAAATGCTCGTTGGTGCAGATATGTAAGTCACTGGAAAAAGTGCGATCTCTGTTTTGTTTTTTATAGATAAAGCGCTTAATTTAATGCGTTTAAGCAGTATTGAGTATTCGTTGCTAAATTATATTTACAACCGTTTTTAATGATGTTCTTCAATATTAAAATCTTCAGGAGAAAAAGCACTCCAAAATCGTTGTTGTCAATATTTATTAACCTGAGTATTTTAAACCTCATCAAAACGAACCATGTCCTGGGTATGTATAGAAAAACATTTAACAACTAGCCGAATTTAAACCAATTTAAGGAATTGAACGTATACAAATGCAATTCTATAAGTTTTCAAATGAGATGATGATTAATTTTCTGCATATAGCCCAAAAATTGCACATCTTGCTCGAATATAAATATACATTTTCCTAATTTGATGGCGCACAAAGTACATATTTGGCGCATCGTAGGCTTCCTAAGCGGCGTTAGTCGACTTTGGTTGTTCGTTGTGCTCGTATGGAGGTGTTGTTCGTCATTAAAATTCACTTGTGTTCTTCGTTTAGTAGTGATATCTGTTGTGAAAGTCATGAGAGATCTTCTTGTGCTGCATCCGAATTGGATGTTTGAGGTTAGGAGTCTTTGAATCAGTGTATACGTCGAATGTATTGAGCGGCCGGGTCGATAAGGTCGGTATTTGCGCACTTTTTAGCGCCTACATCAACCTAATGCCCTTCTAAGCGACGTTGTTGTCTGTTTGTTGTTTTGTTGTTCTTCTATTTTCAGAGCTATCAATTTCAATCAGTTTAAATGGTCATTATTTTATTTTACTTTGGTTCAGCTTAATTCAGTGATTCTTCACCAATTTCAATGTTCGCACCTTGTTCAAATCAGCAGTCAATTCTTACACCCACTGAATTTTTATAGCTATATGAAGAAGAGAAAAATACAAATGACTTAATATATATTTTTAATAGAATTAAGCAAACAGGTTTTCCCGGAAATATTATTGGGCATAGGTGAAACATATATTTTCTTTAATTTTTACAAGAATCTCAACTCTTTTTTCTCACTTTTTCTCTATAACTCACTTTTTTCTTTTTTCTATCCATCTATCTCTATGTATTTTCTCATGTGTCATGTCTCATGCCTTTTTTCATTCTTTGGGGCAAAACAAGTCAATGGCTTCTGCCCCCGATATCACGAATTTCGCGTGTATTCTTATATCTACCGTTCTTTGTTGCTGTCGCTTATAAAAAAATCCTCGCACTTCCTGGGAATCAGGTTTGCATCCCCGGGATAAGAACCACTGATTTAATTACTCACAAGTAAGTGTGTATTTCTTTCCGACCCGGATTGCGCTGGTGAATTCGTTTGGTTTCATCTAATTTCATTTGCCTTGCGTGGTTTCAGCATATATCCTCGCATGGACCAATACGATATGTGTGCATCGTAATGCGTGTCGCATATCATTTGCTCGCTCATGCCTGTCTCTCACTACTTCTATGTGTGTGTGTGTGTGTGTGTGTGTGTGTGTGTGAGTGTGTGAGTGAGTGTGTGTGTGTGTGTGTGTGTGTTGGAATTCTGCATTGGGCTGAGTGTATGGCAGTTTTATTTCATGGTCTGTTGTTTGCGCATGCACACGTACACATACCGCATGTTTGTGTGCAAAGTGTGTGTGTGTGTGTGTGTGTGTGTGTGTGTGTGTGTGTGTGTGTGTGTGTGTGTTTGTTGGATTCGTCTGTGTGGACTTCGTCTGTGTGTATGTGTTGGATTGTTGACATTTTCTTGGATGTGTTTGTGTTTACATAGATACATGAACACACACACACACACAAACACACGAACACACACCACTGGCGGATCCACAGGGTGACTCAGGGGGCTGAAACCGCCTCCAAAATGTTTCCATCAACTCCTCATAACTAGGGTGACCTTTTGGTGCGCTTAAAATCAAGAAAAGTTGCGCTAAATAATCCTAAACGTTGCGCTAAAAAGTTGCACTTAATATTTTGTAGAAATTTCACTAAAACCTGTAAAAGACTAGTGAAAATTATATAATTATGAAAAACATACCTGTGAGAAAAGGTTGTACTTTTTGCATTCGATAATTATTACCACAATACGTTTTGAGCGTTCGCGGTTGTGCTAGGATTGCATGCTTCATGATCTTCAACTGTCACCTCACTGGCGATAAGGGTGACACTTGGATGCGCTAAAACTTCAAATAGTTGCACTAATATGTTGAACTCAATGGTTTGCTTAAATATTGCCAATTTTGTATAATAGGGTAATCCAATTTTAACACTGAAATCACTGCTTAACATTACACTTTGGGAGTTTCACCTTTTTGTTTCTACTTAATGCATTCTGAATATTGGTGGTTGCGTTAAGATTGTGGTTCACATGCTTGTCTAGTCTGTCGAGTCTGTCGCACTGATGCCTGGTAGTGACATTTAAATATGCAATATATTTTGACAGACTCACTCGATGTTAATTTACTTGCATGTTTCAAGGTCTAAATGGATTTTGCAGATAAAACATCATCTGATTATGAGGTAAATATTCAAATATTCAAGTGCTTTTGGTCAAACTAGTTGCTCTAAGGTTGCTCGAAAGGTATAAAAATTTAGGTTTAATTTTAGTGCACAAATGCACCTGTCTATATCATAGTGTAATGTCTTTATTATATTGTCTATTTCTATATTGTCTATGGGAACTTACATAAGCAGGATGTCTAGCACCACACACGAACGCAATGTTCACACACTTCCAGATACATTTTATCGAGTTTAGGTTGACATATGCTGCATTGTACAAGTTTACAACCGAAAATTTTTCCGGATAGTGTGAAACAATTGTTCTAAAAATTCGAGAAATGTCCTAAATCCAAATAATTGTGTTTAAAAATGAAAAAGTTGCGCTAAAAACAAAAACTTGCAAAAAGTTGCATTTATAACTTCTTTTATATGTACCTCATATCAATAAAATATTGATTTTTGGGCTTCTCAGAATGAACAGAGTATATGATGAAAATTTGCAACAAAAGGTCATCCTACTCATAACCAAGAGGTTCAATAAAAGTGGGCAAGCACAAATATGTTTGTGTAGAATTAGTTGATATAAGCATTATTGCAAAGACGTTGCATAATGATGTATGTACATGACTGATCGCCCCCAAAGTTCAGTCCCCCAAAAATATTAATTCAGTCCCCCAAAAATATTAATTCAGTCCCTCCCAAAATTTTACTCTGGATCTGCCACTGACACACACACACACACACACACACACACACACACACACACACACACACACACACATACATACATATGAGGCTTGATACTGTGTTGGCTTGCAGTTATTGGTGGATATAGTATGAGTATGACATTTCATCATTGATTTGTCTTGATTGTATGGATTATTGATTATAATAGATTTTGATTCATTATTGATTTATGCCATGAAAGTGCTGGCCACCAGACGCTGTCTAGATAGATCTATCTCTTGTTCATGGATTGGATATCTATTGTTCATGGACTTGAATACAATTAAGAGGAAGTTTGTCAGGTGATTCCTATTTTCCCCTCAGCAGTCGATGTTATATACTTCAATGCTGTCCATTTTGGAAGTGAATTAAATTTAACGATGCTGTTTTTAATATTGTTCAGGTGATTAAAAATTATTACATGCAAATTCAGTAGCATTAGGGAAGAGTGCACAAGCACTATTACCACCCTGCGGTGGCCCCATGTACCAGAAGCTAACCAAAAGATATATACCTTTTACAATATCATTTGTCCCAACTGAAATCAAAGTTGTCCCAACTGAAATCAAAATTGTCCCAGCTAGAACCACAATGTATGTTATTGATTTTACATTAACTTTGATTTCAGTTGGGACAATTTTGATTTCAGTTGGGACAAATGAGATTGTAAAAGGTATATATAGCTTGAGCCATACTAATTTAGTCAGCAATATAAGAGCTTTGATGAGGAATGAATAAAAAATCCAACAACAATACTCAATCGAAACACTGAATTAAAATGCATATACACATTGGACAAGGTCGCGTCTGACCACATTATATATATATATATATATATATATATATATATATATATATATATATATATATATATATATATGTGTGTGTGTGTATGTATGTGTGTGTGTGTGTCGGTGTTTAGAATATATTTGCCGAGAAAAATAAGAATAGAAAAACATGAAACAGTATACTATAAATCATGTCAAATAACATGGCAAAATGTATATATACACTCACTCTCACTGAGTAATATTTGCACATATATATTTGCATACTTGCACGGTATGTATATATAACATCAAATGACCCTTGCACACAAACATATGCACACACACACACAAGTATATGCACATACTAGGATGAAAATACACCATACATAATTCAAGCAGCATCGTAATTTAACCGCTTTGTTCCAGCCTCAGTTCTGATTGAATGCTATCAGTTGTGTGTGTGTCTGTGTATGTGTGTGTGTGTGTCTGTGTGTGTGTCGGTGTGTGTGTCGGTGGTGCAGATGGACCACAGTGTGAAGGCAATGCCGGCGGGCGGCGGCGGCGCTTGGCGCTGGCTGCGACGCCATTGCGACGGCCAACAGCACGGCTTTGCTAGCAGCCAGCTGGAGTCGCTGTATCAACGCTATGTGCTCAAACTGCAGCGCTACACTGTCATTGCCTGTCTAACACTCTACGCTGCCCTATCGGCCGCTCTTTCCGCTTGCCGTCTGCTGCTCAGCGCTCCGGCCCTCTCTCCGCCGGCTCTGGCACACGCCGCAATGGCGGTCGCCTGCACCTTGCTGCTGCTGTACTCGTGCAGTCGCTGGATGCACGCGCGTCGTTTGCCGGCGCTGTGTTGCACACTATTGGCGCTGAGCGGCGTATTTTGCGCGCTGGCCTCGCCTCTGCCCCTGCTGTGGACCACACAACAACAACAACAACAGCCAACAAGCAGCAACGATGGCGCCAATAGACACACGGCGCCGGCAATGTTGGCGGCGTGGACTGGTGGCGCTCAAGACGCGGCCAGCGCGGCGGCCGACGGTGTGTGGACGGTGTGTGTTTGTGTGTTTGCCGTGTACGCACTGTTGCCGCTACGTCAACGCTGGGCGGTTGTGTTTGGTGTCGGCGTGTGTGCGGCGTTTATGGCGGCCACTGTGACAGTGTTTGCCGTGATGGCCACCAGAGGCGCCACCGTCGACAAAGCGGCCTCGCAAGCGCTCTACTGGCATCAGGTGTGTTTGTGTGTGTTTGTGTTTGTGTGTGTGTTTGTGTGTTTGTTTGTGTGTGTTTGTGTGTGTTTGTGTGTGTGTGTGTGTTTGTGTGTGTGTTTGTGTGTGTATTTGTGTTTGTGTGTGTGCGTGTGTGTGTTCTAGGTGTATGTTTGCGTGTGTGTTTGTGTTTGTGTGTATGTGTGTTTCTATACGTTTGTGTGTTTGTGTGCGTGTGTGTGTGTGTTTCTGTATGTGTGTGTGTGTGTGTGTGTGTGTGTGTTCTAGGTGTATGTTTGCGTGTGTGTTTGTGTTTGTGTGTATGTGTGTTTCTATACGTTTGTGTGTTTGTGTGTTTGTGTTTGTGTGCGTGAGTGTGTGTTTCTGTATGTGTGTGTGCGTTTGTGTGTGCGTGTATCTGTGTGTGCGTGTATCTGTGTGTGTGTGTATATGTGTTTGTATCTGTATGTGTGTGTTTGCATCCGCCTCGTAGCCGAGTGGCTAAGCCGCACGCTTTGTGCACGAGAGGTCCAGGGTTCGATTCCCTGGCGAGGTGAAACGGTTGGGTTCGTATCTTAAAGTGATAGCCCAATTGCCGCACGACGGGTTTCGTGTGCGCGCAGCCGTACAGTCTTCTGTGCTAGCTGCGTGCCTGTGAGATAACCCGTGTGTGTGGCGGCCGGACCTGCGGTGTGCCAGCCGGGACCGTGACAGGCTTTGCCCATGCAAAATTACACACGAACACAGCCTTCTCTACTGATGTGTTCAAATGCGTAAATTTATATATATTGTGTCTGTGTGTATGTGGGTTTGTGTGTGTGTATATATCTGTGTGTGCGTTTTTTTGTATTTAAGCTTGTGTTTGCTCTTGGTTTTTTCTCTCGTTTGCTTTTGTTTCAACGGTGTACACTGTCAGGGCTGTAGCAACCGCCCCCCCCCCCCTTAAACACCCCGGCCGTGGGGGGGGGGTGTTGAGAGACCCCAAGCTGGCCTCACGCATGATGTTAAATTTTGTCATAAAGTGGCTTCTAAAAGTCGCATTTTCCCAAAGTCAGACCACAAAGTGTTGCCTTCGGGAATTGGCCTCGTAATACCCTGATCGGATCTGTGTTCACTATACGGTCCTAGTTGATTTTCAGCTGTTATGTTATCTAAATCAGCCTGTTGTGCGATTGTGTGTATACACATTTATTTAACATTTTCATTTGCTAATTCTATTTGATTCTTTGCTTATTTCTTGATTGGCTTTGCAATTTTCCTGGCTAAAACATTTGCATTTCGAGCTTTGTCCACAGTTTTATGACGCTTCCAGTAAATGAGGCTACGGAAGGGTGGTAATGATAATTATTATTCATTATAATTAATGATACTTAGTATGATGGAAACAAATGGGGTTATGTGGACATAGAACATGTATACTCCTTGGTGATGTGCTTTATGCCGATAAATAACCACATGGTGCCTTGTATCAAGTGATAGTATCAAATTTTGTAGTTTAATTAGGAATAATATATGGTCGTATAATTCTTTGGCAATTTTTGGGATAAAAGCTAATTTAATCTAATCTGGTCTTATCTACCTAACTTAAATTTGTCGGGAAATGCATCTTGGGTGCATTTAGGATATATGTAGTTACGAGCGAGCGATAGCGAGCTAGTTCATACATAGAAAAATGAGTATGAGCGGCCCGCCGGCCCGCCGGCCGTGGTCACGCTTTTCAGAGGCTTATATCTCTGGAACCATAAGTCCGATTAACATGCATTTTTTTTTGTTGGGTAGTCTCATCCTTCCTGCCGCGGATGAGACCAAGCCGAATCATGTCAGTGCCTACTATGGCACGTGGCACGTCCCAAATACCCTCCTACTTTTTCGAAAAACACTTTTTACCCGTTTTTCAGAGGCTTATATTTCTGGAACCATAAGTCCGATTAACATGCGTTTTTTTTGTTGGGTAGCCTCATCCTTCTTGCCGCGGATGAGACCAAGCCGAATCATGTCAGTGCCCACTGTGGCACGTGGCACGTCCCAAATGCTTTCCTACTTTTTCGAAAAACAATTTTTACCCGTTTTTCAGAGGCTTATATTTCTGGAACCATAAGTCCGATTAACATGCATTTTTGTTGTTGGGTAGCCCAATCCTTCCTGCCGCGAACGAGACTATGCCGAATCATGTCAGTGCCCACGTTGCTCAGTTGCTCACGTTGTCAGTGCTGTTACATACGTGCTAACAGTTATATGTGATTTAGGCTACACATAAAGTGCTGTAATAGGGTCAACGTCATTACCTTACTCGAAATGCAAAATGAAGATAATTCATGGAAATAGGAATTTATTTAGACAAATGCATTTACGATAAAGTTTGATTACATATGATAGCTTCGCGCTCGCTCGTTCATCGCCGAACACGGCGTCTTACTGGTTGTATTTGTGTTTAGGACAAGTATATTCGGATGGCCGAGGGTTAATGTTTTTTGTTCTTCGTCACATGTGCTAAATATCATCGTTAATTAATCCACATCTTTCGTCGGCTCGTTGGTCTAGGGGTATGATTCTCGCTTAGGGTGCGAGAGGTCCCGGGTTCAAATCCCGGACGAGCCCGAGTTTTTTCGACCTTGTTATTGCTTTGATATTGTGCATTCAAATCGAACGAAGCTGAACTTATCCAATGCTTTTTAATGTTGTTAAAGCTTGCATTAGTATTCTATGTTATTATCCAATTCGGCCCGAAGGTCCTGATTGATGGTATTTTTTTTCCCTGCAATGATTGCAAATTGTCTAAATGTCTGTTTGTACCCTATCTCCTCCTAAACCACTGGACCGATTTTGATGAAACTTGGTCCCTAGAGGTAAAATGGATGCAAGAAGGTCATAGGCTAGGTTTTGTTGACCTCCGGGGTCATTTTCAAGGTCATTGAGGCCATTTGTGTCTGTTAACCCTATCTCCTCCTAAACCACTGGACCGATTTTGATGAAACTTGGTCCCTAGAGGTAAAATGGATGCAAGAAGGTCACAGGCAAGGTTTTGTTGACATCCGATGTCATTTTCAAGGTCATTGAGGTCATTTGTGTCTGTTTATCCTATCTCCTCCTAAACCACTGGACCGATTTTGATGAAACTTGGTGACTAGGGCTAAAATGGATGCAAGAAGGTCATATGCTAGGTTTTGTTGACCTCCGGGGTCATTTTCAAGGTCATTGAGGTCATTTGTGTCTGTTAACCCTATCTCCTCCTAAACCACTGGACCGATTTTGATGAAACTTGGTCCCTAGAGGTAAAATGGATGCAAGAAGGTCACAGGCAAGGTTTTGTTGACATCCAATGTCATTTTCAAGGTCATTTGTGTCTGTTTGAGGATTTTTTTTGTTTGTTTGTCTAAGGATTTTTCGTCGTTCCCGTTTTCCGCCAAACGCTGCCGCCGTAGATTTTTGTTTTGCCGGCGGCAGCTCGCATCTCGCATTCACAACAATCTTCAAAAGAAATCTTCGAAGAAGGAAGAACCAAAAGAAATTAAAAAGAGACAGTCATTTCCCCCCGCCGGCCTCATCCCACGGATTCGGCCTCATCCCGCGGATGTAATCTGTCCATAATGTGTAGTTGGTTTAGGATATCAAGGCCGAATTGGGGGTATGCAGCTTTGGATCTGGTTTGTGGCCAGACAAAGCTGCTTAATTATTTATTACCGGCAAAACGTTGACATGTAATGAGTGCTAAATGCTACACAGTTTGATAAAAGGCTGTGGTATATTTCATGTGTGTGTGTTTGTGTTTGTGTGTGTGTAGTTGGTGGCTAGTGTGTTGGCGTTTGTTTGTGTCAATTTGTTGGGCGTGTATGTACATGGCTACACGGAGCGTATGCAGCGGCGTGTTTTTCTCGACACGCGCAATTGCATCTCGGCGCGACTCGAAATGGAAGACGAAAACGAAAAATTGGTCAGTTTGAAATAAACCACACAAATAAAAAACAAACATAAAATCCAATTTAGCCGTCGGCAATACGTGGCTCTTTTAGTGTTTTTAAATAATTAAAATAAAGAATAATTAAAATAAATAATTAAAATAAATAAAATAATATGGATATACATTATTTCATTAATTACATTACATTTGTTACATTCATTATTTTCGTTAATTCGTTACATTCTGTCATTGCATTAATAAATTAGACTCATTCATTAAATTAATGTCTTACATTAATTTATTACATTCATTCATTCTCGTGCATTAATTTCAGTACATTTTCAGAGAATGAAAAGGTAACAAGTTACAGAGAAGGGAACACATATGATATATTTGATACATCATCTTTGTTACTTCGCCCTGGCTATGTGGGACTAGAAACACCACTTGTGTTTTATCGGGATGAGCATTCAGTTTGTTTTTGCACTCCAATATTTCCTCAATGCAAGCGAACTTTCCTGCATCGGGTCGGATCGTATAACATTCAACATGCATTTGCGTGTGTAAGTATGTGTGTATACATACGTGTATGTGTGTGTCTGTATGTGTGTGTATGTATGTGTGTGTGTGCTTACCACACCTTGTGACCTTGTTCTGGGGCCAGATGTCAAATGTCAGGAGCGCAGTGTTCATATGCATATATGCACGTGTGTGTGTGTCTGTCTGTGTGTGTGTGTGTGTGTGTGTGTGTGTGTGTGTGTGTGTGTGTGTGTGTGTGTGTTGGAGCTTGCGTGGGAGATATTGGTGTTCGTGCTATTAGCATTGTTGTGCGTAAACATACACACTCACACACACACATACAAACACATATACGCGCACACACAAGCACAAAAACACACGTACATATACACACATATACATATATACACATACATACAGACACACACACACACAGACACACATAAACATAAACATACAAACACACACACACACACATAAACACACACACACACATACATATGCACTCACACACTTAATTGGTTGGTTGGTGTATAAATGTTTGTATGATGTTGACATGTAATTTAATGCCAATCCCATTGCGTATTTGCCAGAACACAGCTACAACACAGCTACGAATAATTCCCGGAATATGTTCTCAATTGTATGTGAATGACGTCAAATGACCTTTTCTGGAAATGATCTCGGCTAAAAATCCATAAAATACAAGTTTCTCCCTCTTCCACAGGAAAACATGCAATCAAATCATATTGTATCCTGTAAATACGAGTATTTGGTTATTCTGGTAATATTCGGTTATTGGTTGTCTAGGGGAGGGTACCCCCTCCTAATGGCTCCCCCCTAGGGATAAACGCATGTGTTTTTCGTGGTCATCAAATGCTGCCTCGTTTTTCATGGTATTTTTTCCGTTTTTTTATTGTCGCTTTTTGTTTCTTCGTGAAGGTGTCTGTTGTGAATTTTCGTGTTCAGATATCATTAGTCTTATAGAAACACACGCACACACACACACGCACACACACACACAGATGTTTGCTACAAACGTACACTTTCACAACTGTATTGAACATTTGAGGGTCTATAGTGCTAAACATATGCGAACACACACACACACACACGCATTCTGTTGGTCATTATTGGCGGGTGGTTGGGTATTCTTGCTGGGGTAGCAAGGGCAGCTGTCCAAGAATGTGTACAGCGTGATGGGTAATGGGTACATGTGTGTGTGTGTGTCTCTGTGTGTGTGTGTGTGTGTGTGTGTGTGTGTGTGTCTGTGTGTGTGTGTTCTGAATCTCATTATAATATGCTGCTCGTTATATTGGTAGATACGTTGCCTCTTGACATCTGACAAACACACACACACACATACACACACGTACATACACACGTACATACAGACACATACACATACATACGTACACACACACACACTTATACCAAACACCAAAACTGCATATGCATTGATTGTTGGGTGTAATTTTTACGGCTGATTAAGTTTTTTTTTAAATTCAGGAGCGCCTGTTGTTGTCTGTACTGCCCGAACACGTTGCCATGGAGATGAAAGAGGACATTGTGTCGCCCGTTCATGGACAATTTCACAAGATCTACATTCAGCGGCACGAAAATGTCAGGTAATGTGAGGATGAATGTGTGGTGAATATTTGGTGAATGTGTGGTGGATGTTTGATGGATGTGTAGTGGACTTTTGGTGGATGACACACACATACACTCTCTCACACACACATACATACCCACACACACATACACATTTATGTGTGTGTGTGTGTGCTGTGTATGTGAGTGCACACTTATCGCTTATGGGTGGTCGTTCTAAATGGTTTTGTTTTTTTTGTAATTTTTCAATGTCCTTGGGCATATTTGTTAGTGTTGTAATCAGTGGTGTTTAGATAGTTTATAAAGTATAATGTCTCAAGTGACAGCTGCTACACGGGTAGAAGTCGAAGCTTATGAACACACACAGGTGTGTCCCGTGCAGCTCGCTGCCACCGCAGAACCGACCCTCTCCACGCTATGACGCCACAAGTACGTAAGACGTATTAGAGAGGACCACCTCCCCAGAATGCATGACACAACTCATGAATGATATCTGGTAATATTTACTGCTGGGTGGACAGTGACTGTTGGATTATAGAATTCGCCCAAAGAAATTTTCCTCCGCCAGGTTTTGAACCTCGCTTGTGAGGCGGGTGTGCTAACCACTACACCACGGAGTCCAACAGTCAAATGGCATTATGTAATATATTCATATCTATATATGCCTTATTTCGTTTGGCGTCTCAATTATATATGTCGGCCATCGTGCTGGGGTCCACTGATATAAATATCTTATATTGATCTTATATTGATCTTATATTGATTTCATATAGTTATGTGTTTATTAATGCGCGTGTGTGCGAACGTATACATGTGTATTTTTGTCATGCGCATTCGAGACGTAATGTGTTAGAGTTGCGCTATATAAATGTTTTAATGAATGAAATGTGTGTGTGTGTGGCAGTATATTATTTGCCGATATTGTGGGATTCACAATGTTGTCTTCTCAATGTTCGGCACAGGAGTTGGTTCAACTGCTAAACGAGCTGTTTGGCAGATTCGACCAGCTTGCTTGCGTTAGTTACACATACACACACGCTGACACACACACACACACACACACACACACACACACACACACACACACACACACACACACACACACACACACACACACACACACACGCTGACACACACACACACTGAAAACACACACGCTGAAATACGCCATTTTCAAAAACAAATTGAAGAAACATTTGCTGGAGAAACAAAGAACTGAAAATTCTGAAATTACTCTTGTTTGAGGTAACATATATTTCTCTCTTTCACACTCCTGTTGTTTTGCGATTTGTTTTCAAATTGTCGTTTGCAAATCGTCGTTTGCATATTGTTTTGTGTTGTATGAAATATCATGTTTGATTGTTATTCTATTTCATTGCCTTATGATTGTATTATATTAATTTAGTTCCTCACTATATTTGATTTAAATAAGTCCTAAAATAAGCTTAGGCTTAAAGGACTTTGTCACTGTGCTATAAGATTTTTTTTCACATGTGTGTGCTTATATGTATGAGTGACAATAAACATAAACAAACAAACATAGAAACACACACACACACACACACACGCTGACACACACACGCTGACACACACACACACACACTGACACACACACACACACACAAACACACACACACTACTCATTGGTCATGTATCGCTGCTTGGGTATGGGATTTATATTTGAGAATTAGGCTAAGCTAAATTTGATATTTATCCGTATTTTTATTGTTTATATTTTTATATATCGTTTTTTTCTGCAGATAACGTGCGTAGTGCGCGTGTGTTTTTTTCTATTGCAAATAGCCCTGGTAAATCTACTTTGGAATCACAGAAAAAAACGTTAAACTTTAGCGTAGTGTGTATGTCTAACTTGGACTTATGTCTAACTAACTTAAACGTTAAACTTTAGCGTAGTCTTTTTATATTTCCACTGATCACGGTTTTTATAATCATTTCAACTGGCTTTTTGTAATAGATAATATACACTTGTATATTGAATAAAAACAACCTGTAAATATGTTTGTCTGACTACAAACCACTGCAAAATGTTTAAAACAAAGGTATTGGAATGTAAACAAATAAAACTTAATGAATGCATAAAAAAAATTATTAATAAAATTAATTTCAACGGCTCATATATTAATTAATTATGCGCAGAATATGTCGAATATCATTTATGAATGTCTCAGTTGGATTTATCATCAAAATGCAAAAGTATTTAGTTTGATTTGTTTATTCAATCATATAATTGCCGTTGCTGACATTATTGGGTCATTGACCCCAGGGGCGATTTGGGTCGCTATCGATCAATATAAACATTTTCATTCGTTAGTGCATATGGCGCGCATCTTATTCGATAGCATATAGCACACACACACACACACTTGCAGGTTTGTTGATGTAATGTTTGTATGTGTGTGTGCGCGTGTTTTCAATTCGTGTTCAACGCTGAAATACTACAGTGGTTCCCAAATTTTTTTCTAGCGTGTTGCCCAATTTAGCAATACACAAGTTTATATATATACGGCTAAACTGAAACAATCGATATAATTTCTTTTATTTATTGTATTTGTATATTTTCCATCTTCAATGCTTTTTATTTAACCTAATTAACCAGACACCGCAATGCTATCTTGATTTTCAGAATTCTTGACTTTTTTCTCCATTACCCCTCAATTAACCCCGAATAAATGCTCAATTACCCCCGGTAATGCCAAACTGATGAAACCCCACTACATACATGTACATGTCTGTGTGTATACTATGCATAAATACGCGTGTGTATGTATGTGTGTGTGTGCGTGTGTATGTATATATGCAGGACAATAATTGTATGCGCATCAAAATACTGGGCGACTGTTATTATTGTGTTTCGGGACTGCCTCAACCTCGGTCCGATCACGCCCATTGCTGTGTCGAAATGGGACTCGATATGATCGACGCCATCACGTGAGTGGGACTCTGCGGGACTCAGTGGGACACATGGGACTCGTTGGGGCACATGGGACGCAGTGGGACACATGGGACGCAGTAGGACACATGGGACTCTGTGGGACACATGAACCTCAGTGGGACACATGGGACAATGGGACTTGGTTGGGACTGTTGTCGTCCGGTCCTAACTGAATTCCATCAGGATACAATTATTAGCGACCTTTTCGTGACATTGCTTATAATCGAATTTCAGTTGTTTTTTGTTATGTTGTTTTTTGCTACACAATCTATCTTTCAATATAGCATGAATCGAAAATTGTTCTCTTTCAAACATCATTCGGGATCCATGCAAACATCTCGAGAAACTTGCAATATCTCTGCAACTTTCAAGCTTGCAAATTTGTTGACTATATTTTCGTGTTTTTTTGGTGCTGTGGGAGGGAAGATGATATTACGACCGCGCATCTTTCTAAACGAGCACATATGTGTGTGTATGTATGTCTGTGTGTGTGTGTGTTGGCAGTTCTGTTGTGGAGCTGACCGACGTAGAGTTGAATATGCGTGTGGGCGTTCACTCGGGTGGTGTATTGTGTGGTGTGTTGGGATTGCGCAAGTGGCAGTATGATGTGTGGTCCAATGATGTCACATTGGCAAATAATATGGAGGCCGGCGGACTACCCGGGTCTCACCTACACACTGACACACACACACACACACACACACACACACACACACACACACACACACACACATCGTGTTTTGTATGAGTGTATGATTGTGTATGTATAATATAATGTGTTCACACACAACAAAAAAACACACACACACACACTGACACACACATACATTTAATTCAATGTTTTATTCTATGTATACCTGTATATATGCATGTCGTTGTATGAAAGTGTATATATGTATCCATGAGTGAATGAGAGTGTGCGTGAAGTGTGGATGAAATTGCAATGAAAAGCGCAATACGGGCGATTGCAATAAACGCAATTATTATTATTATTATTACACACACACACACACATACACACACACACACACACACACACACACACACACACACACACACACACACACACACACACACACACACACACACACACACACAATCATGCATGCAAACACACGCACATACACACAGGTGCACTCACGCACTCATACACATGCACACATACGCACACACGCACACATACGCACACCTACATACGCACACGCACACCTACACACACATATACACACACGTACATACACTTACACAAACGTACATACATACGACGTAATGTATATTAATATATGAGTATATGTTTGTGTTGAGTTTATGTATGTTCGTGTGTGCGTGTGCATGTATGTTTGTATGTGTGCTTATGTATGTATGTTTGTATGTGTGCTTATTTATGTGTACGTATGTGTTTGTACGTGTATGTTTGTGTGTCTTTTTCTGCAAATGTATGTGTGGTTATGCATATGTATAATTGTATGTCTCTGTGTGTGTGTGTGTGTATATGTGTATGCTTGTATGTATGTATTTGTTTGTATGTGTGTGTATATTTGTATGCTTGTATGTATGTATTTGTTTGTATGTGTGTGTATTTGTTTGTTTGTTTGTGTGTGTGTATATGTGTATATTTGTATGCTTGTATGTATATGTGTGTGTGTGTGTGTGTGTGTGTGTGTGTGTGTGTGTGTGTGTGTGGACAGTCGGGTGCATGTTACACAGGCAACAGTGGACGCGCTGGAGGGTCGGTATTCATTAGTACCTGGCGAGGGACACACACGTAACAATTACCTTGCTGACACGGGAATATCCACCTTCTTTATTGTACCGCCCGCTACTCGTAGAAAGGTAATTGCTGTTTTTATTGATTAATATCAGTGTTTTTGTTTTTATTGTTATTATAAATATTACACAGAAGACTGCATTTGGTATGGCTCTATATCACATGCACACACACACACTTTAATTCATATAAACACAAATATATATATCTTATTTTGAGGCTTGTTCTTTTGTGCCTTCGTTAACTTTTATACATCATATTAATTGGCCTATATACTGTTCATATATTGTGTGTGTGTGTGTGTATTTGTGCATGTGAGACACACACACACATGCAATATATTTTTGTACAAGAGTCATTACTCGATGAAATCATGATTATTATGTCTGCTTTATTATGTGTAATCATGTCTGTTTTTGTTTGATAAATTGTGTTTTGTTGTCAATGTATGTGACAATAAATTTAGGTGTATGAGAAAATATTTACACAACCACACACATACACACTGCCACATACAAACACACTGATACACACACACACACACACACACACACACACTGACACACACACACACACATACTGACACACACACACACTGACACACACACTGACACACTCTCACACACACATACACACACTGACACACACACACACACACACATACTGACACACGCACACACACACACTAACACACACTGACACATACACATACACACACACACACACACTGACACACACACAGACACTGTTGTTTAACACATTGCAGGTTCGGTCGGCCATCGACTCAACACAGCGACGCAAGTTGTCGTTTAAGAACGTGTCGAGCGTGGTTGTGCAGCTGTTGCACTCGATCAAATACTCGGCCGAGCTGCCGTTCTCCAATCTGGCCACGACTGGCGTTCCTCCACCACCGCCGCCAGGGGGAGCCACGGCCGACACGCTCAAGAATGTCGGCTGCAAGGTACTGTTGACCCATACATATTTAAGTTTTAAATATGAAAAACTTTAAAACTTGTCACGAAAACTAGTCTTTGAAACTAACTTGCAATCTAAACCAAATACATGCAAGTTATTGTATTTATAACTTTGAAACTTGTCTCTTATTCATTTCACAAACTTTACTTTTAAATATTATGTAGTTTATAAATGTTTATTCTGTTTGCTAGCTACAGTTACATTAAAACCTCAGTAAATTTAGTGGTTCTCAAGTCTGTCTAGATTGCAACTTCCTTGGTAAGCCTAGCAAAAGTTCCCCGGCATCTTTATAAGGAAATACCTATTTTATATCTACGTTGTTTTTTATTATCGGTGTAACAACAGATTATACATAGATGTGGAAATTTTCTCCACACTGATCCTGCTATTACAAAAATATATGGTATTATAATAGAAATATGCAATTTTCCCCTGAATTTTGGGCGGCATTCTCAAAAGATTTCACGGCATCCCTTGGTGATTCTTGACATTCCGTTCTAGAATCACTGAATTAGAGGCTGCCGTTCTATTTTTCCACTAGCTGGTCGGAATTTTGAGAAGATTATGAAATTTTGAGAAGATAATTTGATTAATAATTTTGAGAAGATATGTAAATTTTGTGGATGAAAAAAGAACCAGCTAACGTATGCACATTTATTTATTTAACAATTGACACAAATACAGGGTGATTACTGATGAAAAAAATTACAAAAATATCAGTCAGTCATAGCTATTGCCAAAAGAGAACGATTAATCAAAGTGACGTTTAATTAGATGTGCCGTTTTGTTGGGGATGCTGTTCAAATAGGGGGTTTCACGGTATATTATTAATAATACTAATAATTATATTTATATTTACACACATACATAGACAGACAGACAGACACACACAGAGAGAGAGCTATGTATATGTTTGTATGTTTGTGTGTGTGTATACATGTATAAGTGTGTTTATGTGTATATATGTAGTTGTGTGTGTTTATGTATGTGCGTCTACATGTATGTGTATGTGTGTATGTATCTGTGTGGATGTTTGTCTGTATATGTCTGTGTGTGTGTGTTTGTTTGTATATGTCTGTGTGTGTTTATGTATGTGCGTCTATATATGTGTGTGTGTGCATGTTTGTTTGTATATATCTGTGTATGCGTGTACGTGTGTGTGTCTGTACGTGTATGTTTGTGTGTGTTTGTGTGTGTGTGCATATTTGGAGCAGGCCGTTGCTGGTTCGACCGACAGATTTCGACGTGGTCGCGGCTGTCATCGACGCGGCAATCTCGCTGGGGGAAGCGGTGACGGAGGGGGGATGGGCGGTCGTGGTGGTGGGGGTGTAACTCCAGGCGCTTCACTCCCTCACCAGCCCACCAACCGGGTCAACAAGTATCTCTCCCAGGCGATTGAGGCTCGCGGTGTTGAGCGAGATAAATCAACACATGTGCACTCGCTGACTCTGCGCTTCCGCAATGCAGACAAGGAGCGCCAGGTGTGTGTGTGTGTCTGTATTTGTCTGTGTGTGTGTCTGTATATATATATATATATGTGTGTGTGTGTGTCTGTGTTTGTCTCTCTGTGTGTGTGTCTGTGTTTGTCTCTCTCTGTGTGTGTGTGTGTGTGTCTGTGTTTGTCTCTCTCTGTGTGTGTGTGTGTGTGTGTGTGTATATATGTGTGTGTCTGTGTATGTGTGTGTGTGTGTGTATATGTGTGTGTGTGTGTGTTTGTCTGTGTATGTATATGTGCGTGTGTATACGTGTGTATGTATACTTGTGTGCGTGTGTATGTATACTTGTGTGTGTGTGTATGTGTGTGTGTTTTTGTGTGTGTGTGTCATATGTGAGTCAGTGTATAAGTCGGTATATGTGAGTCATGTGAGTGTATAAGTCATATGAGTCAGTATGTGAGTCATATGAATCTATGAGTCTTTGTATGAGTCAATATATATATGTCATATATGTATTTGTGTTTTTGTGTATTTGTACACATTCTGACGCACGTCGTGCAATGATGGCGCAGTTTGGAGGCGAGCGCGACGGTCGCATGCCATCTGGCTATTGTGTATTGTTGGTGTGGCTAATGTTGGTCGCCTCACTACACGCTACCATTCTGCCACGCACGCTCATTCTGCTGCTACTCGCTGTCACGGCTTTCGTCTGGCTTTCAACTGTACTTCTGTTATTGCTAGCCGCTCGGCTACGGTGCGTCGCTAATTGTCACACACTGACACACACACACCAACACACATATATACACAAACTCACACACAAACCGACACACGCATACGTACACACACACACACACAAGCACACAAACACACACATGTACACATAAGCACACATACACGTACACATAGGCACACAAACTCACACACACACAAACACAATCCGACACACACACATACACATGCATAGGTACACACATACACACATATACGTAAACGTACACACGCACACACACACACACACAAACACTAGCACACACATAGGTATACATACACACACACGTAAATACACACACACACACACACACACACACACACACGTATACACACACACACTGACACACACACACACACACTGACACACACACATACACACACACACACACACCTACACACACACTGACACACGCACATGTATGCATTTATATCTTGTACAATATGATCAAGTCTAGTTGTTCTTAATTGTTATATTTATAATCCAGATTTTTGCTTTCTGGGCTCAACTTTATAAGGGCCCTATGTATGTGTGTGTGTACTCACCGAGTTGTTCTACAGGATTTGAGCTAAAGCTCGAGCTTACCTGTCTCTCAACCTGTCAATTTTTATTTTAAACTCTGATGTTTTTTCCATTTCAACCATTGTTGAAAGTCTAAAAAATTTCCTTGTAAAATGTCCTTGGGTAGTTCATTCCAACTATCTATAGCTGTGTATGGGAAGCTGTACTTCTTTATATCCTTTTTTCAACGGGGTTTCCTTAATTAATACTTGTGTCCTCTTCCTTTCATCTGCTTATAAAAACCTGTAATTACTGGAGTAGTCATATCTTTCATATACTTAAAGATGTTGATCGAGTCGCCCCGCTGTCTTTTTTCCTCCAGATGAGTCAGGTTTAGAGCTTGGAGTCGTTCCCCATAGATCTTGCCCATGAATTTCGGAGTATCAATTGTGTATGTTTGTGTGTGTACTCACTAGTTGTACTCACTAGTTGTTGTGTACAGGAGATGAGCAAGACTGTCAGACTGTGCTGTCTCCAAAAACCCACTGTTTTCTCTAATCTACGCTTAAATTGCCCGATACTACTTGATTCCACTACCTCCTTTTCTAGACTATTTCAAACGTCGATACATCTATTTGTGAAACTATATTTCTTTTTATCCCTAACCACTCTGGTCTGCCTAAGGCATTTATTGTGTCCCCTTCGATCTCTCTCACTCCAAACTACCCAACCTTTTCTATCCAGTTTGTCTTTGCCAATTCTATGCTTAAAAACGTTTATTAAATCACCTCTTAATCTTCTCATCGCTAATGTATGTGTGTATATGTATGTGTGTGTGTGTGTGTGTTTGTATGTTTTGTGTGTGTTCAGTATGTTGGCGTGGGACATAGCCCGCGTGACCGCTGTTCGCAACTGTGTCAGCGTTCTCACCATTGTACTTCTCTACGCCGTCGGACAAGTGAACGTGGTGAGTATTTGTGTGTATGTGTGTGTCTGTCTGTATGTGTTTGTTTATGTGTGTGTGCGTGTTTCTGTCTTTGTGTGTCTGTTTGTGTGTATATATATATATATATATATATATATATATATATATATATATATATATATATATATATATATGTCTCTGTTTGTGTGTGTGTGCGTGCATGTGTATGTGTCTGTGACTACCGCCACCCAGATCTCGTATATCTTTTTGGTATGGTTAATTCCACCTTTCTATTGCCATATTTGGTGAACAATATTTATGAATGCTCTTTTTTATAATACATTTTTGTAGACTGCAATTTATTATCTCTGCTAGATTTGGATATTTAAATAGCTTCAGATTTTTTTCAATTTGCTTTTTTCCCGGTACGACTGATTTATAAATTGTGAGCAAGTCTGTTCTAACCCTGCCATCCCACGTATGTTTGTATACGTGTATGTATGTCTGTCTGTGCAGTTCACCTGTGTCACCGACCCTGCCGATTCTTGTGCCAACAACAGTGATCCGGCGACTGTGACGTCACTTTATGACGTCACACACCGCAGTTGTCGTCTGCCTCAGTACATTGCCGTCAGCTGTATTCTGTGTCAATTGAGTGTGTGCGCTCTGGCGCGCCTCTCGGCTCTTATCAAAAGCTTGCTGCTGGTCGCCATGACAACTGGCTATGCGGTCCTATTTTTCACCAGTCATGCGGCGTTATTTAATTGTCATAACGAACGCGTGGGGTGAGTGCAACCAGTAAAAACCTACTTCATCCGCCAACGAAATTAATTAACTCATTGTTTTGCGGTGATCTCATTTGAGATTTATTTTACGTGTTGCGTATTACCGTATCGCGTGGTTTTTACCATAAATACCATATCATTATATTATTGTTATATGCCATTATATATTTTTCATTATTTTTACCATTTTGTTTATTGTAGTTCATACCATTTCGTACATTTGTGTGTGTATATCAATATATATTTAATCGTCAGGATATATTTATTAGGGGCATTTCTCATTTGATATCAACGCGACATTTTCATCAACAAAAAATTATTCAAATTTTTATATAAACGCTTGAAATTATACCAACTCAATGCTAATTTGTTCCTTTACCTGGTATTGGGTGTTCGTGTCTTGTAATATTGAAATTTGTTGGACTCCGTGGTGTAGTGGTAGCACACCCGCCTATCAAGGGGAGAGGTCCGTGGTTCGAATCTCGGCCGAGCAGAAGAATTTCTTTGGCGAATTCTATAATCCAACAGCCCCTGTCCACTCAGCAGTAAATGGTACCAGATATCAGTCATGTGTTGTGTCATGCATTCTGGGGAGGTGGCCCTCTCTAATACGTCTTCCATCCTTGTGGCGTCATAGCGTGGAGAAGGTTGGTTCTGCGGTGGCAGCGAGCTGCACGGGACACACCTGTGTGTTCATAAGCTTCGACTTATTCCCGTTTAGCAGCTGTCACTTGATGCCTTTAACCTTTTATATCAAGTACATACTTGTATATGTGCCTTTTGATACAAGCACATTTGCTCTGTATATCACTATGTCACCATGTATGTATGCATGTATGTGTGTGTGTCGTCATTTGCTCGTTCAGCGCTGCGTTGCCCATACAAGTGGTGTCCATGGTGCAGGTGCTGGCTTGTTTGGCGGTAGTGCTGGTTCAATGTCGACACGCCGAGTGGACGGCTCGTCTCGACTTTCTCTGGCAACTTCAGGTCTCTGTGTGTGTGTGTGTGTGTGTGTGTGTGTGTGTCTCTGTGTGTGTGTGTGTGTGTGTGTGTGTGTGTGTGTGTGTGGCTGCGTGTCAGTTTATATGTGTCAATGTGTGTTAGTGTGTGTGTGTCAGTGTATATTTGGCAATGTGTGTTTGTGTGTGTGTGTGTGTGTCTGTCAGTGTATATGTGTCAATGTGTGTTAGTTTTTGTGTCAGCGTATATGTGTCAATGTGTGTGTGTGTGTGTGTGTGTGTGTGTGTGTGTGTCAGTGTATATGTGTCAATGTGTGTTAGTTTTTGTGTCAGCGTATATGTGTCAATGTGTGTGTGTGTGTGTGTGTGTGTGGGTGTGTGTCTGCGTGTGTGTGTCTCTGTGTGTGTGTCTGCGTGTGTGTGTGTCTGCGTGTGTGTGTGTGTGTCTGCGTGTGTGTGTCTCTCTGTGTGTGTGTGTGTGTGTGTGTGTGTGTGGCTGCGTGTCAGTTTATATGTGTCAATGTGTGTTAGTGTGTGTGTGTCAGTGTCTCTGTGTGTGTGTGTGTGTGTGTGTGTGTGTGTGTGTGGCTGCGTGTCAGTTTATATGTGTCAATGTGTGTTAGTGTGTGTGTGTCAGTGTATATTTGGCAATGTGTGTTTGTGTGTGTGTGTGTGTGTGTGTGTGTGTGTCAGTGTATATGTGTCAATGTGTGTTAGTTTTTGTGTCAGCGTATATGTGTCAATGTGTGTGTGTGTGTGTGTGTGTGTCTGTGTGTGTGTCTGTGTGTGTGTCTGCGTGTCAGTGTGTGTGTGTATCAGTGTGGTTGTGTGTGTCAATGTGTGTTAATGTGTGTATGTGTGTGTATATGTGTCAATTTGTGTCAATGTGTGTTAGTGTGTGTGCCAATGTGTGCCAATGTGTGTGTATATGTGTCAATGTGTGTTAGTGTGTGTGTGTGTGCCAATGTGTGTGTATGTGTGTCAGTATGTATCAATGCGTGTCTGTGTGCATATGCACCGATATATATCTAGTGTATGAGAGTGCAACATATGTACTACAATTTTTATAAACAAAATTTAACACAATAAACACAAACAAACATTATGAAACTCCGTCGATTCAACGCAATCAAATTTATACGAAGGCATTATTTATACCAAGTGTTTAACACACATACGTGTCATGGCGTGTGTGTGTGTGTGTATGTGTGTGTGTGTGTGTGTGTGTGTCTGAAGGCTGTGGAGGAGAAGCAGGATATGGAGGCATTACAGCACACCAACCGGCGTATTCTCTATAACCTGCTACCTGCCCACGTTGCCGCTCACTTCCTTGACAATCAGCTACGCAACAATATGGTATGCGTTGCCACTGACACACGCTGACACATACTGACACACTGACACATCTATGTATTCTCATTTATTGAAACTGACACACCAACACACACAAACACGTATACACAAATTTGGTTTGAGTTAATATTTTGGTTGAATTTTCAATAATTTTCGTCTTTTAGAGCGATGTGGTTTGAATATATGAGTTATATGTATATTTATAGAGCATTATAAATCATTATATAAACTCACTGAAACGTATATTATTTTTTACTTTTTTACTTTATTTTTCGTTTATTGTTCTCTTGGTTGTTTCACACAGTCATCGCGTAGTCATGAGCTGTATCATCAGAGTTATAATCGAGTCGGCGTGATGTTTGCGTCGATCACAAACTTTCAAGAGTTCTACTCCGAGTTGGACGGCAACAACCAGGGTGTCGAGTGTTTGCGTCTTCTCAACGAAATAATTGCCGATTTTGACGAGGTATTTCTTTCATTTTGAATTCATTTGTCGACCCTTAATAATACAATTAACTTACTATGATAGAGTTAAAGATTGTAGAATTATATTGAATGTAACTTATTTTTGCTACTCATCTTTTGTGTCGATAAAATGCGGTGAGTGTTTAAATGTGTGTGTGTGTGTGTGTGTGTGTGTGTGTGTGTGTGTGTGTGTGTGTGTGCGCTCGCGTATATGACGGTATGAACGTGAATTTCTGTTCGTGAGTATTCGTGGTGGTTTGAGGGTTGGTAGATGTCCTACACATTTATCTACGAATAAATTGTCATTTTTATTTGGTGCCGAAACCCGGATATTTCACAGTTCGATCTTGTTTTATTTGATGTTTGTGTCGCAGCTGCTTGACGAGGACCGTTTCTGTGCGGTCGACAAAATCAAGACCATCGGCTCGACATACATGGCCGCCGTTGGCCTAGTGCCCGATCAACGTGTGGCCGACGTTAGCGCCATCTCAGCGGCGACAAACTCGGCCGACACCAGTGCCCTCTATTTCATGTCGCTGCTTATTGAGCTGGCGTTTTGTATGCGCGAGCGACTACGTGTCATCAATGACAACTCGTACAACAACTTTCAGCTGCGTATTGGTGAGTTTTGCGCCGTTATGTGGGACCTATGTGTGATTGTGTATCAGCAGCATGAGAAAGTTAAGGTTAAAGGCCTAAGTGACTACGCGGGAAGAAGTCGAAGCTTATGAACACACACAGGTGTGTCCCGTGTAGCTCGCTGCCACCGCAGAACCGACCCTCTTCACGCTATGACGCCACAATGACGGAAGACGTATTAGAGAGGACCACCTCCCCAGAATGCATGACACAACACATGACTGATATCTGGTACCATCATTTACTGCTGGGTGAACAGGGACTGTTGGATTATAGAATTCGCCCAATGAAATTCTCCGTCGGAATTCGAACCACGGTCCTCCAAACAAACAAATCGTCCAACGAATCAAGTTGTTTGAGGAATATGAGTTGTGGTCTTTTTGACCCTATATGTGGCGACACAAACTACTTCATTCATTCGTCTAGCTGGAAAATGATGGTTGGATGAAGCTCATTCAGTTGTGGTGCCGCATACTGGGCCAAAAGATTGGGCCTCGCATTTTCTTCAATGCTTCAATGAAACATTGAGTATATGTGTATATGCAGGAATTTCTTACATGAATACAGCCATTGACATGTATGTTTGTGTGTGTGTGTGTGTGTGTGTGTTTGTGTCTCGTACAGGCATGAACATCGGCCCCGTGGTGGCCGGGGTTATTGGTGCGCGCAAGCCTCAGTACGATATCTGGGGCAACACAGTCAATGTTGCCAGTCGCATGGACTCCACCGGGCTGCCAAATCACATTCAGGTGCGCCTGCCGTCGCTCTCGCTCTGTGTGTGTGTGTGTGTGTTTTCGACATCTGTGTGTCTTTCTGTGTATGTGTATGTGTACCTGTGTGTTGTTTTCGGTGCACTTTTCACATAGGACTAATGTGGGATTCTTTTATATTTCATATTATTTTATATTTCATATTTATCTCAATTAGTGTATGCACAAATCCATGTCTGTGTGTGTGTGTGTGTGTGTGTGAGAGAGAGAGAGAGAGTGTGTGTGTGTGTGTGTGTAGATTGTAGATTGTAGATTTGTATTTATTGTCACACACAAACAATCAATTCGATGATAACAAAAGTAGACAAATAAAAATATGACAAATGTCCATCGAGCATAGGCTCCTTAATGGACATGAACATCATTTCGCTAAACAAGAACATCGCAAAACTAGAACTCTGTGTGTGTGTGTGTGTGTGTGTGTGTGTGTGTGTATGTATGTGTGTATGCCAGGTGACAGAGGCGTTCTATCAGGTGGTTCGTCACGGCGCCTATGAGCTGCGCTGTCGCGGTCAGGTGCGTGTCAAAGGCAAGGGCGATATGACCACGTACTTTGTCGGCGAGCGCAAACAACAGACAACTATGCGCATTGATGATGTGCACAATCAGCAGCGACATCTATACATGACGGCGCAACACCAACAAGTGCCACAGCAGCAGCGACATCTATATCAACCGCAGATACATCCGCGCCAACTTCATAATATTGGTGAGTTAAATAAATAAAGGTTAAATGCCTAAGTGGCAGCTGCTACACGGGAAGAAGCCGAAGCTTATGAACACACACAGGCGTGTCCCGTGCAGCTCGCTGCCACCGCAGAACCGACCCTCTCCACGCTATGGCGCCACAAGGACGAAAGACGTATTAGAGAGGGCCACCTCCCCAGAATGCATGGCACAACTCATGACTGATATCTGGTACCATCATTTTCTGCTGGGTGGACAGGGGCTGTGGTATTGTAGAATTCGCCCAATGAAATTTTGCTCCGCCGGGTTTCGAACCACGGACCTCCCGCTTGTGAGGCGGGTGTGCGAACAACTGCACCACGAAGTCCACAAGTTAGTTCAGTTCAGTACAAAACAATGCCTTACCAAACACTGCTATATAACAATTAATAATTATATATTATATTCCATATCGTGCTATAGTTTCTGTGTCTGTGTATGTACACGTGATCTGTCTAGTTCAGTGGTTCCCAACCTTTTTTCTCTGATTCACCGCTTCTTAATGAGTCTTCATTTTCCACAACACAGCGCTGATAAATTCAATAAATTCAGTTGTTACATCAAAGTAAACGTCAAGAGGTCATTAGAAACAAAAATAAACAAATTTGAATTGATAAAAACACATTTGTCTAGACTCTAGACTCTAGAGGACAATAGAGGAATTCGTCAATTGTCTATGGGAACTCAATGGACGGCTGTAGAAGTACATTGGATAATATTGTATCCCATATACATGAGTATCATCTCTGTGTGAGCTGAGTGTATGTTTATCTGTGTGTGTGTGTGTGTCAGACGAGGGTGCGCTGCTGAATTGTGCGCCGGCCGCACAGAGGGCGTTGGTGTTGCCTGCCAACGCTGTCGAGATGGCACTGGCTTCCGAATCAGCTATGGTGGCTCCACCT
Organism: Sacculina carcini; assembly: GCA_916048095.2. NCBI lineage: Eukaryota > Metazoa > Arthropoda > Thecostraca > Sacculinidae > Sacculina > Sacculina carcini. Next base: position 1,769,246 of record OU696572.1, read on the forward strand.
AGCGCCGGCGCTGGCGCCAATAATAACTGGCAATCGTGTATGCTGATGAGGTGTGTGTGTGTGTGTGTGTGTAATAGTAATAGTAATGTATTGCCACAACAAGCACAAGAAAAGCAATATTAATAAAGTACAATAGCATAGTCTGTCAAGCCAATTATTGGCTTCTCAACAGACAAAGAAAAAAACGCTATGCAAAAAAAAACTTAGCAAAAAACCTTCAGACTAATTAAAATTGAGAACTTATAATATAAACAAATACAACGTGACAACAATACAACAACAAGACATACAACCATCAGCAACACAAGACATAAATCCCTTAACAACAACAATTAAAGACATAGTCACAGATCGCAGGACACAATCGCACAGTGTGAATTCACAACACCGAGACCAAAGGTCAAGGCTATCAAACAGAACATAAGAACATGTCGACATACAGATAGCATAAACGAACACGACTATGAGAGCAATTGTATTTAGCATGAACATAATTAATATTGTTTATCAAGAAAATGTTTTCGTATCATCTTCTTGAACCTATGCGTGTTTGTGTGTGTAGGTGTCGTAATCTATGTGTGTGAGTGTGTAGGTGTCGATGTTTCTGTATGTGTGTGTAAGTGTGTATGTATGTGTGTGTGTGTGTTTGTGTGTGTGTGTGTATGTTCGCGTATGTATGTATGTCCGTGTATGTGTCTATGTTTCTGTATGTGCGTGTCTCTGTTTATGTGTGTGTATAAGTGTGTATGTATATGTGAGTGTATGTATATGTGTGTGTATGTATGTCTGTGTATGTGTCTATGTTTCTGTATGTATGGTTTCTGTATGATGTGTATGTGTCGATGTTTCTGTGTGTGTGTGTATGTGTATATGTTTGTGTGTTTGTGTTTGTGTGTGTGTGTGTGTATGTGTATGTTTATGTGTACCTGTGTGTTGTTTTCGGTGCACTTTTCACATAGGACTAATGTGGGATTCTTTTATATTTCATATTCTTTTATATGTAATATTTATCTCAATTAGTGTATGCACAAATACATGTATGTGTATGTGTGTGTGTGTGTATGTGTGTGTGTGTGTGTGTGTGTGTGTGTGTGTGTGTGTGTTGATAGGCGTGAGAACACACAATCTTGGTGTCATGAGCCGCTTGTACCCGCCGTTCCTCCACACCACACTCCTCCAGTGCCTTGTCACCGCGCTCCTCCAGTACCACGCCACGGCGATGTGTCCACACCTCCTCCACCTCCGCCGACTCCTCCATTACACCAGCAGCAACAGCAGCCTCGCGTGCGTCAGCGCCGGCGACAGCAACGCACGGCAGCTTCCGTCGATGAGCTGGTATCTTTGGCTCATCAAGAGCATCGTGATGATGATCTTGTTGATCCGTATGATGATCACCATGCTGTTGACCAGCAGCAAGAGCAGGGGCTTGATGTGTTTGACGGTGCGGCAGCATGCGGTGCGTCGACGGACGTCAGACGCTCGCCGTCGCCGTCTTCCCCAGGCTCGTCGTGCTCGTCATCAACATCCTCGCATCCGACGACGTCTTCCTCGTCCGACGAAAGCTACTCGCGCACCACCGACTTCTCGCGCACCACCGACTGCGATTGTTCGTCGCCGGAATCCGGCGAGATGCCGGTGCGGCAGAGGCCGCGCGACTCGCTGGCGGCCGCCGTGCGTCAGCTGCGGCATTTGCAGCGGCCGGCGTCGTTTTGCGAGCAGCTACGGCTGCTGAGCGAGTCGCCGCACAACAACGACGATTCCACAACATCCGGCCATTTGACGTACGGCGACTTGACGGATCCGGCGCAGCCTCTGCCGGCTGGCTGTTCGGTCCCGGAGGCGACGAATTCGGCGGACGGCTTGCCTTCGACGGCTGAAGCAGCGGAGGCGGTAGTCAAGTGTCCGTCGGCTACTTTTGATCGTAGTGACGGTAGCGGCGGCCGACGGAAGAAGCGATACGTCGAAGCCGAGCTGCCGGACAGTCCAGCTGCAACGACTGCCAGTGCTGCTGTCGACTCTGCCGCTGCTGCGCAGACATGCGCCGACTCAACGGATCAGTCCCGGCGTCCGTTGATTGACGTCGACGCATCGATATCCACCACGACGGCGGCTTCTCTTTCTGCTGTTGCCTGCGGCGGTGACTCGTCTCATCAGCGTCGCCGCTCGCCGCAGGATGGCGGCGGCCGGCGGTCGTTGTTGCCGCGCTACGTCGGACCGGCACGTCCTCCTGCGGCCAACGCGTCCGCCGGATTACGTCATCCGACAAACAGACACACCAACGGATCAACAGGCGGTGGGACGTACACACGCGCCGGATCGGTGCGACAGCTGGCTCAGCAGCGGCAGGCGGCCGGCATGTTGCCGCGGCGGCAGCAATCGGCCGTGTCGCTGGAGGCGTTGCGAGCGGCGGCCACGCGGCAGCATGCGGCACTTGACGGTGCGGCGACGTCCGTCAACTGCAGCAACTCTGCTACTTGCGTTATTACAGCACCGGCTGAAGGTGTCAGTGGCAGTGGCAATGGTGTGACAAGTCGTATTCCCAAGAGCTCACCTGTGAACAGGTGAGAAGGCTGATTGGATATCGTATTATTATATTATTTGGTTTGTTACAGAATATTTCATTTATATCGCGCCTTACACCCAAAAGCTTCTACACACTGCGCTCACACGTACACACACACACACACATACACACACACACACACACATACACATTCACATACACACACATTAAAAGATAGAGGAACTGGTTTATTTTCAGCAACGTTCGGATAACATTAATTTAAACATAGTGAACTCGTAATAATAAGCATTGGAATGGCTTTTGAAATAGCTGCTTGTCTATGCATTAATGATGCGTTTTTCTACGTCATTGATGATCGCTGAATAATTTTTTATTTGATTCATCAATTAACGTAATTGTATTTATCATTATTTAAATAATAGAAAACATAAAATATCACACAATTTTATCCGTAAAATATACGATAGTCATAATTCATTTTCCAATATCTATTGCAAACCTTGACGTGTTTGAGAAATACTAGCTTCATATTTGGAATCAGTGCGTTAAATTTCAGAAGCAAAGTTCAGCCATATTTTTGATGATTAAAAAACTTCCAAGCTCCTAGCCTCTGTTTCCATGCGACATTGAACCGATTTGTCAGCACATTCAAATTATTCATATGTTTTCGTACAAGGCTGAATTATCTATGACAGATCCAGAAATTCAGAATGCAGCCCCATTTGTGTGCTTAATTAGATTCGACTGATTAATTACAGTCGAAACGGCTTAATGTCATACCCTCGGGGCCTGCAAAAAGTATGACATTAACCGAACTCAACCTTTTTGGCCACTTCGGCTCTAAACTTGTGTTTCTAAATCGGCTTATTTTCACAAGCATCAGAAATGTAAAAATAATGCACAGTACACAGGCCATTGTTTCATGAAGAAATCGTGAATATATGTTTGTTTACGTTTGCTCAACAAGTTTTTCTCTATTTTCCCTCAATGCTGCTGAACGAGCGGCACCCAAAATCCGCAAATTCTCCAAGTAGGTACGAATGACACCCATCTTCGCATGCGCCTCCTTCGCGGCGGAGGATGACACGTCAGTCCCGCCATCATCTCCTTTGCCCCTCACTAAGCTGATGATCTGATCATCACTCAGCTCGCCGTAGCACTCCACTTCTGCATCCAATGTTAAAGAAGCGATTCTCCACTGTGCTGGGCTTCACCAAGAGCGCGTGTTACAGCATCTGGTGGAACCACATGAGCACCGCCTCATCCACCTCTGCAATATTGCTCGTTCTCTTGCGCTTCCGACTCAGATTGCTGCTAGTCACCGCAATGTCTAGAATTTCTTTCTCGTTATTCCTTATTTTTCAGATTATTCCCTGATCGCAGCCGAGGTCCTCTGCAATGGTCGTTTTTTCTAGTCAGCATTGAGATGGTCCAATTGTGGTTTAAATTATGCGTGTGACGTTTACGTGTATTGTATCATTTATGTGTATTGATATGTGTATGCGTGTCTGTGTACTTGACCCTGAACTGAGCTGTATGCGGCGCTGACTCAGTGTTTCCAAGTGATGTGGGAATAGTGAGGGTTTGGGCTGTGGTGGTGGTGAGTTGGTGCGGTCAGTGTGATTGGTGCGTGTTGGTGTTGATGCTTGTTGCTGGTGTTTCCGAGTTACGGTGAGATTGTAGCCTGATGTAATGTACGTGTTGGAGCCGGTATAGTTTTTTTTAACCAAATTCATCGCTGATTCATTAATGTATTCCATCGCCATAATTTATCGCCTTTACACCAAAATTTGCAACTTATACTGCAGCGTAAACTCGGTACGTTTTCCCATCACTGCTGCCACAATCACTACGCGCAAATAATGAATATGCTTTTGACTGAATGGGCAGACACACAAAAACATCGACCGGCTGAACGCAAAGGTATGACAATAACCGATGTCATTTGTCATAGAAAAATGTCACACGGGACCACAAAAAGTAGGACATTAAGCGGTCTCTGTCCCTGTGTAAAACATAGGGCCCAATTTTGGGACCTGACGATGGTATGACATTAACCGAACTATGACATTAAGCGGTTTCGACTGTAGTAGGTAAATAATATCATTGGTTAAATTGAGGGATATTTGTATATTCACTGTGCTAGCTTCAATCGATGTGTATATATATATATATATATATATATATATATATATATATATATATATATATATATATATATATATATATATATATACATCGATTGTGTGTGTGTGTGTGTGTGTGTGTGTGTGTGTTTATGTGTGTAGTCAACGTGTCAACGCTGCAATGCCATCTAAAACAGCCTCTTGTTCTTCAAACACTGCAACATCGCCCATATTGCAGCCACAATCGAATGCAACACACTCGATACAACTTCCTTTAGCGACCACCACCAATGACGTCATTAGTGGTGACGTCATAGACGGTGGGGCTGATAGCGATATTGACGAGGTGCGATTGTTTGAAATGGAAGAACAGCGTCTTCTCACCGAAGCAAGACTTCAGCAACAACAACGAGTGAGTGCTACGAGGGTTGATCGTGCTACGAGGGTTGATCATTGTACGAGGGTTGATCAGTGTACGAGGGATGATCTTTGTACGCAGGGATAGAGTGTCAAAAACACATTTTAGTTCTACTTTTATATATATATATATATATATATATATATATATATATATATATATATAACAATATCATTTACTATATCTTATCATTATATTATAATGTATTACAATATCATATAATTTATCCATTTCGGATTTAATTACATTTTTTTATCTACTTACACATCTTATTACAAAGATCGTTTGCAAATAATATAATATAGAAAAATGTTTACAAATATAATACCCCAGGATACAAGAAAAATATCGCCCCGGGCTAATTACAGTTAACATTGTTTCTGTAAAAACGTGATACCAAACATAATTATTATTTTGATAGTCCAAAAACTAAGTTCATCATACGTGTCGTTTATTCATCTAATTTTAATTCATTCATAATCATTTGAAAGATTTTAATATATATAATTTTAATATATTCATTATGCAAATGTAAAATAAAGTATTATATTTACAATTTATGAAATATTTTTCTGTTAATGTTTAATATATAATTTTATTTTTCTAAATTTAGGATTTAAATTTATAATTTAATTTATAATTTCAGATTTTTTTCTGAATTTAAATATTTCCTTTGTCAGCTAGTTTCTCGGTACTTTTTATTTTATATGTGTTTTTCTGTTTTTTGTTTGTGTGTGTGCATAAGTTCATGTTATTTTTTCCATTTGGGTCTTAAGCGCCTTCTGAAGCCATATTATGACAATAATATAATGTAGATATCCATGTGTATAAAGTGGGTTTAGGCTAAATGTTCAAGGATTCCGTAACATTAAAAACGCTAATTTATAAAAAACGCACAAAAACTTTTGTATATTTTCAATGGATTTTAGGTTAGGTTAGGTTTAGCGTTCTAATGTAATGTGCTGCCTTTGCAGGAGGCGAGGGACTGGAAGAAATTATTTAAATCAAATTTTCTCAATCTAATATTCTTGATTCTAATGTTCGTGATTATAATCTAATGTTAATGTTCTTGATACATATTTAGCGCCAATTTATAAAGTGCTGCTTCATTGTAAATATATTTTTATTTTTGTTTATTTTCACCTAATTTCACTATATGTTGTTGTCGTTGATGTATTCTATTGCATTGAAAACGAACTTGATACATGTCTGCGCTGTGTGTAGATTTGTGTATATTTTATTTATATATTTCGGCGCCAATTCGCAATGCCCCAAACTGCGTCAAATTGTGTGCACCTAATACGCTTACTGACGTCGCATTGGCTTTTGTTGACTTGCTTCTTCACTGTGTGTGTGTGTGTGTGTGTGTGTGTGTGTGTGTGTGTTTGTGTGTGTGTGTGTGTGTCTTTGTTTGCGTTTCTTTCTGTTTGTGTATGTGTATGTGTGTGTGTGCTAAATTGGATGTCTGACACGAATTCCATTGAATTTGCGGCTGGCGCCCCCACAATGGGGCGACCTGGGGGTGTTGTGGGGTTATGTGTTGTGGTGTTGGATTGGCTCGTAACATCACTACTGTTGTCTACGATTGCTTTTTTATGTTTGTCTTCGCAATTGGGGTGTATGTGTGTGTGTGTGTGTGTGTGTGTATTTGCGTATATATATATATATATGGGTGTATGTGTATATGTGTATAAGATTAAAATTTAATCTAATTTAAATCAAACTTGTTTCTATGTATCAAAATCCAACATCTCGGTACAATAGGAGCAAATCCTGAAGAAAAAAACACAAAAATACTAAAAACAACATACTCAAGAATATATATATATATATATATCGTAAAACCTCTATTTGAAAGGCTTTTGTCGTTCTATTTTTCAAACCTTCCACCATAGTGCCATTCAAATAGAGTTATACGGTATTTGTGTGTGTGTGTGTGTGTGTGTGTGTGTGTGTGTGTGTGCGTCTGGTAGCTGGGTATTGGCCGGCCTGCCGAACTGAGTGAATGGAGTGATGACGATGACGTCACGGGTGACGTCACTGATCGTGACCGCTACTGTTCGCGGCCTCTGTTGGCCTCTGGTCGCCATCAGGGTCAGTTGGAGCGGACGCGACGGTCGTGCGGCTTCACGTCCAACGAAGAGGACGGTGTTGATGTGTTGGAGCAGGTGGATGATGCGCTGGAGAATGTCTCGTTGATCAACGGAGGACTGACCGACGCGGAAGGTCAGATTTCCATCAGTCACCAGTCTGCGACATAGTCTGTAGATGGGATCCAAGGTTATTACGTCTACGGACCATTACGTGTTAAAGGTTTAAGATTAAATGCCTAAGTGGCAGCTGCTACACGGGAAGAAGCCGAAGCTTATGAACACACACAGGCGTGCCCCGTGCAGCTCGCTGCCACCGCAGAACCGACCCTCTCCACGCTATGACGCCACAAGGACGTAAGACGTACAGACGTAGTGTGTATTAGAGAGGGCCACCTCCCCAGAATGCATGGCACAACACATGACTGATATCTGGTACCATTTACTGCTGGGTGGACAGGGGCTGTGGGATTGTAGAATTCGCCCAATGAAATTCTGCTTCGCCGGGATTCGAACCACGGACCTCCCGCTTGTGAGGCGGGTGTGCTAACAACTGCACCACGGAGTCCACTTGTACGAACCATTACGCCTACGCTTCATTCCCGAGTCATTTTCTCTTTCCTAACTAACCCAGTCTAACCTGTAGAACCAGTCTGCCTGTTGATCAGGGTTTTTAGCCGAAGGTGCCTGCTCTCCGCTAGGGGGTGCGACATAAGTTCCTAAGGACTGAGAGGAATCCTGTGAAAAACTAAGAAAACATATTTATTTTTGTCTTTTCTTTATATTTTCCCCGGGAACAAGAATGTTTTTTTCGGACAGGAACTTTAGGATATGTGAATGAATATTGAATTTATGAATAAAAAACTTGTTATTGCGTCGTGAGAACTGACTGTTGATTTGAAAAAGTTTGAGAACCACTGGAATCTATCTGTTTTTCCATATTTTCCATACAAAAACTTTCCTTTTTCATTTTTTTCAATTAAAGTTTAAATTTTTTCACCTATATTTCATTTGAATCAAATCAAATTTCATTAGGATCAAATCATATTGCAAATGGTATGGATGGTTCTTGTTATTGGTTTATGGTATGTATGGTATGGATGGTATGGTTATTGTTAACGTTGACCAGGTACAACGGCGTAGTTTTGTGTCGAGGCTCGCGGGTGGGGGGATGACAGCCATCATGCATTAGTGTTCAAAGTTGACTCAATTAACTCGATTGCATGAGACCCTCAACCAATTATCGGCCTATCCAATTACAACACACATAACTCAATGAACAGTATATTGCATATAATTATATACACACATACACACATTTTTCGTGTATCGTTACTTTTTTGCTATGCTGATTTTGATGTCAATATATCCCAACGAACTGAACTCAGCAGAATTATCGTCGAGGTATAATTGCATATTCGTACCCCTAGCCAATTTGTCGGGGGTATATATACCCCCTAGGATCTACAGTGTGGCCGAGTTTTTTCACAGGTCTTTGGTAGATTTGATGTTCTTTTGACGTCTGAGTTGAGTATGTACTATGTGCAGTGTTGCATAATATGTATGTATGCGTGTGTGTGTGTATGTGTTGCTATTTCACTCTAGGTCTCGACTATAGTTTTATTATTATTATTATTATTATTATTATTATTAGTTACAGGCAAATCCAGTAGCATTTGGGAAGAATGCAAGTGCACTATTACCACCCTGCGGTGGCCCCTGATGTACTAGAACCGCCCAGAAGATGTATTAATAAAAAGAGAAGATAATAAATAAAAAACAATAAACAATGTATGCGAAGACACTCCGTAATGCCATTAGTCGGCAAACGTTTATACGCACGAGTGTTGATATCATACATGTACATGTAAATTGGTGATAAATTGGAAGAGCCTCGCTTTCAACATCACGTGATAACTATACACATATTTTGCATGACCGCCAGCCAGCCAATGTTGACTTTGTTTATAGTACCAATTTGCATGTAAATCTATTATATCAACACTGGTGCGTGCTAACTCTTGGCGGCTAATGTATATCTATTTAAGCACAGAACAATTTATCCGGCGACTGGGAATATTATTAAGACTAATTTTATCATTATATTTGCAGGTTTTCGTAGAAATCATTTGAAATAGCTTAGAATCACTGTAGAGTTATTTATGAAATCAATTAATATATTTAATGATACCGCTTACTGCTGGGTGGACAGGGGCTGTTGGATTATAGAATTAGCCCAAAGAAATTCTCCTCCGCCGGGGCTCGAACTATTGACCTCCCACTTATGAAGAGGGTATGCTACCACTACACCACCGAGTCCAACAAAGCATCATCATTGATTCCATCTTGTTCATCTAGTTGGTTCAATTTGGACGCACACAAGCTGATATGAGTAAAGTTTGATCACCGCGTAAAGTTTGTTCATATTAGATGAGTAATTCAAGATGTTCGCGTGTTCATATCTGCACTAACCAAACGCCATATTATTATTATCACGACAGTTTGCCTTTGTTGTTGATGTAACCAGCCAATATCGATTTGGTTGTATTATGAAACCTGTGTGTTCAAAATAATGCAATGTGTGGGGGAAAACAGGTTTGTAATTTATCGGGCGAGCGAACTGGAGAATATGTGAATGGATGACACAAAATTGACTTTTACTATTTATTTACTATTAATATATATATGATTTATTGTAAAACCTCTATTTGAGCCGCCTGTCGTCCCATTTTTCAAACCCACCCCCGTAGTGCCGCTCTATTTTTCCACTAGCTGGTCAGAATTGTGAGAAAATACGGTAAATTTTGTGGATGAAAAAAGAACCAGCTAACGTATGCATATTTATTTATTTAACAAATGACACAAATACAGGGTGATTAATGATAAGAAATTACAAAAAATACCAGTCATAGCTATTGCCAAAAGAGAATAACTAATCAAATTGTCGTTTAATTAAAGGTTTCATGGTGATTTGTGTTTTCTACAAGCACATACTGAGATTTTTCTAGCGGACATTCAACGTTTTGTCTTTTTTTTCTTTGTCCTTTTATTTGTTTTTTTCTTGTCGTTTTCTTGTCGTTTTCTTGTCGTTTTCTTGTCGTTTTCTTGTCGTTTTCTTGTCGTTTTCTTGTCGTTTTCTTTATTCAGCGTTTGTTTGCTTTGCTTGCGATATTGAGCCGTATAATTCGCCGAGTTAATGACGCACTCTCGTCTTGTTACCGCGTTTCTCAAACAACACTACTCGTTTGATAGCTTTGTGCCAAGTCGTGTTCACCTGCCTTGGGCGCAGTACACTTTTATTCTTGTTTCTAAGGCTCTTTGTTATACAGATCTCATTTGAGCTTGTGTGTGTGTGTGTGTGTGTTTGTTTACACGTGAGAAAATCGTGAACATTGGCTCAACTTTATGACCCTCTCTCCGTTTTATGCACGCGAAATTGAACACACACACACATACACATCAACATACACACACATGTATTTGATTGAATTTGGAGTAGTTTTGAGAGTGTTTGGTTGAGGTGAGGTGGTCTGGATGACATATTCTGCCTTATAGAACGCATTCATGCCTACACTTGGTCTTGCTTTTGATGTTGTATGCGACCCATCTTGTTGATCGTCGTCGTTGTTCTTGCTTTTTCGCTTTGATCAAGTCATTCAGGTATGTGATCTTATAGTGGCAAGCTTGTTTGCTCGGCTGGTTAATCGCTGGGCCTTGATCAGTCTTTGATTGCAGCTCGCCTACAGATGGGCGGTGTGTGACGGCATTCACAGTGCGTGTGAACGTAAGGCCAGCATATTGCATTCAATTGCTCCACATTGAATTGTTGCTCCATAATGCTGGCTTCATCACACCAAATATAATTAATCAACAGAATCTCTAGCAGAATGCAATGCTACATGTTCCTTCTGCCCATTCTGTTGTGTGACTTCGTTTTCGGCACGCATTAAATCGCGTTTTTATTTCTGGTGTCCCATGTGCTCACCTAGTTGTGGTGGAGGAAATGAGCTTACGCTAAGACTGTCCTGTCTCTTTCCCACTGAGTATCCAATTTATGCTTGACCTCTCCTATAATTTTGCCCTCTACACTGGTCTTGTGCAATATATTCCAAACGTCAATTCGCCTGAATGGAAAACTGTATTACTCCATGTCTATTTTTGCACCGAGATCTTCTGAGCTTCTTGCCGTGTCCCCTTCTTTTATCCTGCTTTATCAGTCCAATTTCCTCCTGAGCTGTGATTCCTGACATGTTCGTGTGTGTTCTGTGTGCGTACTGGTGCCATATGTATATTTACACGTTGGGTAGCAAGCGTTTTAACAAATGAACTGATTCATTGATTGGATTGGATCGCTCTTGGACGCTCTGTAGTTAGATTATTCTTGCGAGCCGGCAAATACATTACCGACCCAGTGCGGTTCACACGATCTGTTCCACATGTTGTATTGAAGCATCAATGCCGTGAAGGCGACAATGGTGGTCTCTTGGTGTCAATTCATGGCGTTACAATAGCATCAGTATTCGTGTTCCGAACGGTTTCTCTGTTACCGGCGATGTAGCATAGCAGTGGGCAAACTACAACCCGCCAGACCATTAAATATGGTCTGCCAAGTCTCCTAACATTCGCCAAGTTATTAAAACATCAGTTGTCGCGCACTGAATTGTGATTCAAGAAGGTTTTGTGTTGTGATTAGCAGGTTGACGTTCTACCTTTTAGCTTTCATTTGTGTAAACCATCACTGTGTAACAACTTGTGACAATTGTTTTTAAAACGTTAATTTGACCCTTGACATGGTGCAAACAAAGATAAGTTAGTGAAAAGTTGATGTAAAAAGTCGGTGAAAAGTAAATCCATCATTGGTGTAGCTTGATGAATAGGCGTTGCTCCAACTCCCTGGGAAGAATCCGCGCTTGCCGTGGTCATCGGTCTTCGTTTGTGTGTGTTTGACTACGATGTATGTGGATGTAAGCTGAAGATAGACAGTTTCATGTGTTATGCATGTGGTTGTGCTGTGGTCCCTGTACATGAATAACTTGCGCCAGTTTAGATACCACTTGTATTGTCTGTGTCAATCAATTTGGCCCCTGCATTCACCAGAAATAGGCTTGTGGCGTCTTCTCTCTGGGGTATATTGTTGTTATGTTTCTGGGCTCAATGTTGATTCGTTGCTCGAACATCTTCAAGCATTGGACCGGTGTTAAGAAAGTCATTCATTGCATGTTTCCCGTCATTCGTGTGGCACAAAGATCCTGATAAAAAAGTACACTGTGGTTTGAATTTGTGTAAGACTAAATTGAATGTTCTGTATGCCTTGACCAAATTCACCTTAGATAATTAGAATTATTACGCGCTGAAGTATCACAGCCTGGACTGCCTGTTTTTCGATGGATAAATTTTTCCCAATTTTCATTTATCCATTGTTGACGTTGTTGGTTGTTCACATCATGACTGAGAAAAATGCGGTAGATACAGAACTCACTGATTATGTTGATGATGGCGTGCAGGTGCCGATACGCTGACGTGACACTTTGCTCATGAACGATCGCTCAAGCGTGTAACGAACCAATCGACCCTCATCTTAACATACACCCACTTGTGTGTGTGTGTGTGTGTGTGTGTGTGTGTGTGTGTGTGTGTGTGTGTGTGTGTGTGTGTGCGTGTTGGAGTATGTAAATGTATTAGAGGATGTTAGTGCACTTATGCTGCCATATCACGCACCATTGTTTTTTGATAAAAGCACTGCAGGTTTATCTTATTTTCCTAGTTGCACATATGTATGGCTGGCTATATCAATGACTCTTAGCCTGTGTGGGGAATTCCCCACTGGTGGGAGTGGAAAAGTTGCCAAGTGGGAAGCTAAAGGTCGAACAGAAGTTCAAATATGTGTTTTTTCAATTCAAAATTGTTTATTTTTGCTTCTAATGGCCTCTTGACATTTACTTTGATGAAACAACTGAATTTATTGCATTTATCAGCGCTGTGTTGTGGAAAATGAAGAGATGCTTCATTAAACAGTGGGGAATCAGAGAAAAAAGGTTGAGAACCACTGGGCGAGGTTTTCTGGTCGGTTTCTGCAAGGGATTAGATCGTCCATCAGGGGAGAAGTCGTCCAAATGTCCTTGCCCCCTATTTTTAGTCAGCTGACTTATTTTTCGTTTCGTTATTTGTTGTTGTGTTTGAACGCTTCTTGTGTTATAGAGTATAACAAACCGCATTTATTCTACATTTTGCGGAATATTGCATTGGGGAATCTGAAATTGCAAAGTGAATATTTCCGCGTGACAACTGACTGGTGGTGCTTTCCTATTGTGAGCTTATCTTCAAATGTTGTTTTCAAATAAGGCAAGCCGTCACGATTTTTTTTATCAAACCTTCCTATAAATACCAACTTAATGCTGGTTCTAAATCTGCTTTATTCAAAACTTCTAAACACTTATTCCTTTTACCTTAATTTGTATTTGCGTGCGTGTGTGTGTGTGTGTGTGTGTGTGTGTGTGTGTGTGTGTGTGCAGGCGCCTTGGATGATGTTAGTTCCATGTACAATGAACCAATGTCTTTATCTTGTGACGACTTTAGCGTTGATCTGGACGCCGTGTCGGTCGCGTCATCTCGTGCTCTGACTGCGGCCGACGTGCCACCATTGTTCGCCACCAATGGCGCCACCACAGACGCGGCCACATTGGCGCTGTACGATTCGCTAGAGTTTTCGGTCAATTTTGATCCACAACAACAGCAGTCGCCGCCGCCTACGGGCTGCGATGTAGCGCTTGGTGGCGTGCATCTGGTGACTGCAGATATCAGTGAAATGAGCGCCAGTATTACGGCGCAGTTTGGAGACGCACACGCCACCAATGACACGGTTAAAGACGGGACCAATCTGAATAGCGCCTTTGACGAGGGTGATGATTTGTTGGCTGACCAATCAGACGAGTGTCGTGTTGAGTCCCAGCCCGAGACCACAACAATAACAGTAACAGATGATGTTGTGTTGTCGACAACGCCTGCTGAGAGCTGTGATGTTGTCTCCAGTCAACGGTAACAGTAACAACAACGTTAATAACATCAACAATTATCGCGAGAAAACACGCTAGAATGTGTGTGGGTTGTTCTTTGAACTGAAATATTTAGTGACTATTTGTGTGTGTGTGTGTGTGTGTTTGTCTTGAAGGAATGAAGAGTAATAGGGCAGTTTCTTAACTTTGTGGCACACTCTTAGAAAGTTTAGTGTGACAAAGTGAATTCGTTTTTTTTGGAGCGTGACGGAAGTGTGTTAGTCGCAGTGGCAGCGTTTTTTGTCAATTTCAACAGGGAATTTGATTTCTATCTGATGTCGTGTCCATTCAATTGTACCGTGTGTTCATTTGAATCAATTTATTATGCTATCAATCTCACATTGCTTAGAATTCACACACTCAAACACACACACACACACACACACACACACATTCTCATTGATAAAGCTATAAACGTGCACTCACAAAGAGTTCGCACAGCGGGAATGTACTTCATTTGTGCATGTGTGTGTGTGTGTTGCTAATTGAGATTGTGATGAATTCAGAAATTTTTTTTTTGCGAGGGGACGCTTTGTATGCGTGGTTTTTGCTAGAAAAGCATGTACATCCTAAGAAACGTTCTAAGGGACGGGTTTTTCATCGATGGAGATTTTTTCAACGTTTCACACATAACTACTATTGGATTGTGTGCGTGCGTTTGTGGATTTTTTGCGACGCGGAATTTAGCGATTTTTTGGACATATTTTGTATGTTTGCGATTTCCGTTGTCGCGTGTAATTGAGTGCATGTTTTTATTGGTATTTTTTTCACACGAGCTACATTGTATGTGCTCGTTTGAGTGTAGGCTTTACACTCGTCAACCAAATCTCGTTTTTAACATTGTTTTACCATATGTAACCATATATATGCGCGTAATTGTGTGTGTGTTTTTTTGTACTGTATATACATGCATATAGACATGTGATTTATGCCTATGTCCTTGCTTAGCTTGTAAATTGTCCTAACTGTGTGTGTTTGTATATTTGTGTGTGTGTGTGTGTGTGTGTGCCACATAGTCGCACATTCAAGGTGCACGCGTATGTAAGTCGCTGGTTTGTTAATACATTGTGGTTTGTGTGCGCGTGTGTTGTTCTCTGTGTCTGTACGTTTTGGTATGTGTGAAATCTACGGGACGAGTATATATGCTGTGGATCTATTAGGCTCTAGTTTGGTCTAGTACAGTGGCTCTTAACTTGTGGGAAATTCCCCACTGGTGGGGAATGGAAGAGTTACCAAGTGGGAAGCTAAAGGTCGGACAGAAGGAAAAATGTGTTTTTATCAATTCAAATTCGTTTTTTTTCTAATGACCTTTACTTTCATGCAACAACTGAGTTTGTTGAATTTATCAGCGCTGTGTTGTGGAAAATGAAGAGATGGCTCATTAAGAAGTGGGGAATCAGAGAGAAAAAGTTAAGAGCCACTGATCTAGTATATTGAGTGCAGTCATCAGTCATTGGGTTCCTTGTGGCTGCTTATGTTCACCGCAAACACGACATTGATCTGTACATTCTCGGAGGCCTTTTCTTGTCATTCCATCGAGTTTCTGTATTCCGCCGCATTCACTCCACTCACAACTGCCAATCATAATATCTTTACTTGACGTGCTACACGAGCGAAACGTCTTCACATGAAAATGCACATAACACGTGTACTGTCAATTACTGGATGATATATGTGCTGAACGCAGACGAATGCAAACACAGTGAGACACCGAGCTTTGAGTTTTGTTCGACTCAGCAACCATCCCGTAAATCTTAATAGTCGCTTATACCTGGAATCACATTTGAACCATAATCATACCATAATATATCAATATCAATAATAATATAATAATATATCAATAATCATATCATAATATTTACGAATTCAGAGTATATTTATCTCAGCTGTATACTACAGTTTTATCCGAATTTCTTCACATTTTGACATCCATTCAGTTCTTTTTCAATAATGCAATATTCAACCCAATAACCTGTCTTGGTACAAGACAAGTTCCGGGTTATTGGGTTGAGTATTTTTAACGGGTTGAACATTATTGAAAAAGAAACAAAGTTAAAACAAAGAACTAATGAAATATAAATAACAGGAAAAAAACTCTGAAAAAATCGGATTTCGTTAATAATTAAACATTGCAGGTATAGAATTAATTAACGCACGGAATTCAGAGATAATTCAATATTGCGAGTTGTTAACTTGCAAGCGTTTGGTTGACTAAATCAATTGATATCGCGAATCGCTAGCGATAACGTCTCAGCAATTACATTCTTCTCAGCAACTACATCATTCTTCGTAGAAACATGTCTGGAAAAGTACCGTGCAAGCAGCATAGTTTGCCCTGTCATCAGCAAACTCGCTTGAACAAGGGCTCAAAAGCTCTACAAAGTCCGGGTAGACTCAGCCCATCGAGCGGCAACGAGCCGAACAACAAGCGGTCTCGTATGCTAGCAACTATTTCAAGTGCAGCAAATGAACGACGCACGTTGAAGCGAACGCAACCGTCCAACAGGACCGCTCAATCACCGAAAGCCAAAGAGGACAAACAGAGTGAACTCAAAACCATCAGAAGCGGCTTACTGGAAATGCACGCTTTTAATGTGAAAATGATAAGTAATATGGACGCCCTTCGGGATGAAGTCATGTCGGTCCTGGAGAAGAAGGAGGATTACCGCAGACAACTGGAGGAACCAGAGCGGAAGCCGTCACGCAGTGTCGGCACACAAGTGGGCCAGAACGCAGAGGACACACGCACTGCAGCTGGTGAAACAAGGAACTTCAACAGCTCTTGTATCCGGGCTGTACTAATTGTGCTAATGATTACAATAATGACGAACACCGGAGCTGGTCTGTGGTCCTGGATCAGCGTGCTGAAAAGACTAGTGGTGGCAGACGATCCTGTAATAGAAGACACGTTCTGCAGTAGATACATGTCCCGGTTTAGTCGCCTTGAGTGTATTTGCGGTTACGTGAATGACTGGATCGGAAACTTGTGGAAATGGACGTCTAGTGACAAGCCTGTACACATCAATCAGACGGACTATTACAGCTATATGATATGGACGCTGTCGACACTCATGTTTCATCTGTGTTTGAGGATTGATCGTAGAGTCTGGTTATGGGTGGGGTGCACCACAAGATATGTCTTGTCTACCATAGCTGCAAGACTGACTTCTCTTTGTGAGAGACTTCCATCGAGTCCGAACCCAACACCAGTAAGAATCACGAGTAGAACTACACGTAGAAGTGGCAGCATCCGGACATTGTTATCTGCTGTGAATTGGCTGGATTTGTCTATGATTGTGGGCCTTGCAACCATTTTACAGCCATTCCTCTTCGTCTCGTATCATATGGCTACCACTCTAATGAGCACCGAGCCTGACATATGGTCATGGATTCATATGGCAAAGAGTTTCGTGGTGACAGATGCTACCATAATGAAAGAAACTTTTTGCAGCAAGTACATGCCTGGCTTCGCTCCAATTTCGAACATATGTGAGTACGGCAACGAATGGATAGGTCGCTTATCGAACTGGACGTCAAATGAGAAAACCACTCATGTTGACCCGACGAAACAGTACATCTGGCTGGTGTGGACTGTAATCACAGTTCTGATACCGTTCTCTTTGAAAATGAACAGCAGAATGTGGTCATGGATGAGAAATCAAGCAAGATCTGTGATATAGTTTGCTGTCGCCCATTTTGCCAATGTTGGCCGCATGTTTTCCTAAAGCCTGACTCCAAAATCAGGTAAGAACATGCCGGGCGTAATATGAAGAAGTAAAATTTGCGTCCATTATGCATGTGTGTTTCAATTCCTTCCATGAAAAGCAGGCAACAATGAGTAGCGTGGTGGCTATGATACCCCCGCCTTTGAGCGGCTAATACTTTCCTTAGTGAAAGGGGGACCTGTAGCCATTGTCGACATGGCAAATTGTGGAATTCACGCAGTGAGCTCTCTGTTGAAACAAAATATTTGCTACGGTAATTTAGTGTTACAAATGTGCTGCGGTAATGTGCAGTGGTGTAAATGTGAGCGTATTTGTTGTTTTGCCTTTAAATGCTGATTGGTTTTCACCATCCCCTGCATATTCTGTACACAAATATGACTATGCGTGAAAAATTATCATACACAAATATGCAAATACACTTGCGCTGCTAGTTGAGGTGGAAATATTGTTTGTCGAATCTTTTCTGTCGGCTATTTTTCGGTACATTTACGTGACCAGAACTTTGGCGTTTCACGACTCGGGTCGCTACACGTTGTCCATTTGGTGTTCTCACTAGATCAGCCATTTCACATGATTTAGTCAAAGAACGTAGCTGGAATGAGGCTGATGTGGGCAATTTGCATATGATGTGGCCATTTTGAGTTGGAATATAGTGTGCACTTCTAACGGGATGTAAGTCGCGACTCTCCAACATATGAACAAACTATATTAATACATAACGGTTGATGAATATATCTCACACCGGACATTAGAGACACCAGACTTGTTCTACGCGCCTTTGTTTGTACAATTATACATAAGGCGGCTCACACTGTAAATATTACAAAGACGAAAAGGCGTGACACATGGTTTAAGCATTATAAAAGTTAACAGTAATGAGAAAGTTAATAGTAAAGTTAATAGTAAATATTACAGTAACACAGCTCAATATAACACCAATCATATAATTGGCATGGACCTATTCCATTTATCAAAAAACCGTCTAGCAAAAAATCTCGAAATTTCCATCGTCAGTATTTGAGGGGGGACTTGGCCCATGTTTGGGGGGCTTCAGCACCTGCAAACCCTACTTGGCGCCGCCACTGCTTGTTGCGTTTATCTGTGCCGCTGCTACGAGAGCAAGAGACACGGTTGTCGCCAAATCGGCCGATTGCCGAGTGTCAACTCAATTACTAATTAGATGAGCGTTGTAATGCGCTTTTCCCATCGGGCGTGTAATTGCTGGGACGAGCGCGTGTGAGAATGTGTCCAGATTGCCGTGATAGCACACACTCACACATACACACACACACTCACACTCAACTAAACCGTCTGAATGTGTAGAGTGCTACACATCTCTACCGGCATATGTTGCCGTATGTTCATGTAGTAGCGACGCCAGGATTCTTCCAGTGGTGGGGTGCTGATTAGGGACTAAGCAAAAAGATGCGGGGGCTTGGCGGAACATGAGGAACTGCATTCGAAATGTTTTTCGTCATTATTTGGGGGGAGGGAGGCTTGACACATTTGGGGTGGGGGATTCAACTCCTCCAAGCCCCCGTTTGCGCCGCCACTGGGCTCGTTTTTTCTATTGGATGTAAATCTGTATGTCATGTGTTGTTTTTTCTGTTGTTTATGGATCTGCTTCAAGAAAATAGTAAGAACACAATATATTCAGACTTATGATTGATACACATTTTGCTTATGCGTATGGGAACATCTTAACAGTGTGGCATGATGAAAAAGCTTTCATTTTTATTATTTGTTGTATATGTTATATATGTTAATGTATATTATATGATGGAAAAGGGCAGTACTCCAGCCTCCAGGCTTCTTATGCCCAGCCATCCTAACGTTGCAAATTATCGGGTATTTTGTGAGTGAATGTTTGTGTTATGTTGGGTTTGATGATGATGATGATGTGAATGAAAAATTTGAACATGAAATACACTATAAGTCTGAATGAATTGCGTAATATCCCGCTGTATTTATAATTTATGCGCTACATTTATTGTTAGCCTCGGCGTTGTGATTCTTATACCATGAATCAAAATACGCGTGCATTTTGCAGTTAATATTTAGTTTTTTGTAAATAATCTGTAATAATAATTATTTTCCTTAAATTTCAACCGAAATTGTTGACACTTCTTATTGAAATAATGGTATATATATATATCGATATGGAAATTGTCACTTCATTAAAACTTCTTGATGTGCTGCTCAGTTGAATTTGGCAGCCATGTTTGTTGTCATGGACTTGTGCTCTATGCCGGTGCACCTAAGAAGACTGTACCTTGAAAAATCGAAACTTGTACGTCTTCTTACTTATATTGTCATACCGAGGATCACCAAAAGTAGTAAGTGATAATTTGGATTTCGGTTGAATTACTTGATATTGATTTCGCCATTTTTGGTAAACCATTGGAAAATACACAGTTCCTAAAATAAAATACAATGGGCACATGCCAATTAACAGTAAAGTATTTTATTGCGCTGTGTTTAACCGTTATTTCTTGATTTTATAATGTTTAAACTATGTTTTACGATTTTTTGATTGTGCAACTTCCCGCACACGTCTGGTCATTCGTAATCTGCTTCTCTAACGGGATTCAAAATTTCTACTCACTATTTAATGTGTGTATCCCTTTTTTAATCTAACACATCAATATTGCAGAAATAAAGTCACACAGCTCAAGTAAACGGTGTATGAACCCATAATGCATGTGTAATACATGTGTAATGCATGTGTAATAATGTGTAATGTGTGCATGCATAATGCTGATATTGCATTGACAAATTGCGCTTTATTTGAATAAGTGAAGCGCGCTATTTGAGCTTTAAAGCGCTTTATTTAAATAAGTGAACAAACGACTCAATAAACCACCTCTACCGCTGTAAATCCCATTTCAACACAACGCAACAACGCCGCACGCTTTACACACACTGCCCAACATTCACTCTCAAGTTCACGCGTTGAGAATCGCCCGATGCAGGCGATCGTTTGTACATTCAGCCAATATTCAACCAATCAGAAAACAATACGCCAATACGTCATCAACGCCTGCAAGTTCACACACAAGCATACATGCACGCTCGCACACACACACACGCAGCTGATACAAATGCATTTATGCGCAAGCATCTCCACTTCAAACTACATTTTTTCAATTCAAATTCGTTGATTTTTGTTTCTAATGACCTCTTGACATTCAATTTGGTGGAACAACTGAATTG
Source organism: Sacculina carcini (assembly GCA_916048095.2). NCBI lineage: Eukaryota > Metazoa > Arthropoda > Thecostraca > Sacculinidae > Sacculina > Sacculina carcini. Next base: position 1,790,394 of record OU696572.1, read on the forward strand.
ATTGAATTTTTCAGCGCTGTTTTGAAAAATGAAGAGATGGTTCATTGAAAAGTGGGGAATCAGAGAAAAGGGTTAACGACAACAACGTTAAGAACCACTGGTCTAGAGCAGTGCTTCTCAAACTATCTGATGTGGCGGACCGGCAGGGTTTTTTTTCAATGTGTCAGGGACCGGCAAGTGAAGCAATATTCAGTAAATAGTAATAGTAATATTCATATATTAATAATAATAGTAGAATAATAGTAATATTCATATATACAGGAAAAATATAATGAATACATAATAAAAGTAAGTTGACATTTCACCGTGGCATGGAGTTTGACTACTGTTTCTTTCTTTTCTGGAAAATCTCCACGTACCGGTAGACGATGGCTCGCGTACCGTCACCGGTACGCGTACCACACTTTGAGTAGCACTGGTCTAGAGGAAAAAGCCACAGGAGGGTTTCGCGCCTACAGCTGAGAGGAATCCATTTTGTGATGGCATCTCAGTTCGGCATATTCATTAAATACAACAAACAACAATTTGCCCAGTTTTATCAAGGCAATATATCACTCAACCAGTGTGTGTGTGTGTATATATATATATATGTGCGTGTATGTGTGTGTGTGTGTGTGCGTGCGTGTGTGCTTCAAACACTTCCACAGTATTCATCAACTGGTTGCAATTGCCTTTTTTGTGAGGGATGACCAAGATAAATCAGACATACATACAATCAGACAAATATACGGTTTTCATGCAACATGTGTATGTGCATAGTTGCACAATATTGTAGCTCAATGACGTATATAGACAAGTGCTGTGAAAATATATATTGTACAAATGAAACTCATTTGTAAGGAGTCACATTTATTAACATCCAGAAAACATGTATAATACTGCTGCTAATTTTAATTTCAACATGCACACACAAATTTAACGCAAATAAAGTGAACACACACACTCATTTTGTGCAAAAAGTAAGGTTTATAAATGTGCATGAACCATGTAAACATTAATTTCTCTCCTTTATGATATCGCTATTAGGGGAAATGTTCATGCAATATGCAAATGAATGTACACGAACGTCAGCATCAAATTTCCTATTAGATCATATTACTGTCATAACTGTATTGTTAATTATCACCACATTTGTAGTTTACGATAAAATAAATTACATACGCAGTGTTTGATCTGATTCTACTCCTGCGTTGAATGTCTACTGTCGCATGCTGCGTATATTCACATTTAGACCGCAATCAGTGCTTGCATTGTACCAACGAGTTGACGAGCTATATATCTGCAAAATCAAGTAGAAGTTCAGCTTTTTGTTTCTACCGCTCTTGTATTTGATTTTCCGATATTTCATTGTGTAATATCGAGTGGAATGGTATGACAATTCTTGAGAAATTTGCCAGATTTGAAACACATTTTGCTTGCAGCTGAAAAGTTGCGTTTGGACAAAGTCAACTTGGCATGTGAACGGAAACATGACGGCGATGTGCAAATGAGCGTTTCCGTCCACTGAAATGGCGGGCTTAGTTTGACAACTGGCTAAAATGTCTCGCATTATCGGCGAGGTTTCGCAGCAAATCCATGCTGATGTATGTGACATTAGGCGCCAAGTGGACGCTTAACGACCGACGCTTGTACAAGACCAGAGCCGGTGCGAGCTTTTATGCCCCCCCCCCGAGGGCAATACTTGGGACACCCATTATAAATAAAGCACCATTATAATAGAGGTCCGACTTTGGGGAAATACAGTTACGAACAGCCCTTCGGTCTCTACTAAGCTGGGGACTTTTATGCGCCACTTTATGATCAATTTTAGCATCATGCGTGAGTCAAACGGGACCCCTGAACACTCGAGCCCCCGGTCGAGGGTGTTAGCTACGGCTCTCTGTACCAGGCTCACACGACACAGCTACGCATCAAAGATAGCATCACATCACGCCGTTTACGAATATGTGAGACTCGCTAGATTTTGTTCGCGTGCTGTGAATGCGATTGGACGACTTGAATGGATCATGTTTGCCAGTAAGCATGTTTAGACGGCGGCACTTCTTTTTCGTAGCCATTGCCATTGACGATTTCGTCATAACGTATCTTCACTCACGGCAAATAAAATGAAATGATTTGTTCTTAGTTTCAAACACGGAGTCATATGGCATTCAATTATCTATGCACCGAAGAATGTTCGATTCCTCTCACTTTAGCTGGATATTTTCTGATGCTAACAAAATACCTATATATAATAGTAGCAGATTTATTATTCATCAAGAAATACAACCAACGTCAATGTTTGCTATAGTCTAGTGCACGCCAGTTGTGCAAACCATGTATGCACATCATATCAAATATCGTCTCATCGAGGTGCAGAAATGGTGAAATGTTACAAGCGTGGAAGGGTGGATGGGGTATGAAAGTGGCATGTTCTGTCAGCTAACTCTCATGCTGATAAAGTCCGGGTCAACATTTTCGCTGCAATGAATGAGATCTGTCCTGCGATCGTTGATCTGAATCAGTAGATCTGTAGATATCGTCTAAACCAGGGGTCACCAAACTTTTTTCACAGTGGGCCGGATAACTGAAAGAATGACGAGCGCGGGCCGCATAATCATTATGTTCAATACTTGCAAGCCAGAACGAAAGCTCTGGGAAAACAGACGAAAAACTAAGCTTAGCATTCCATGTTAATCAAAACACAAAGACAACTAACATTTTATTTACTAAAAAGTTTTCAAAGAAGGCGACGTAAGCAAAAAGATACATTAGACCTAATGTGCACATATCCGAATCTCACAAACTAAACAGCAAAAAAGTGAGATTTGTGAAACTGATGTTTGGCTTTCAAGATAACATCAATGTTTGGTTTGGAATTGCTGCATCCAATTAAGAGAATTGCTTTCAAATGCTCATCAGTCAATCTCATTCAACGTGTTGACTTCACATACTTCATTTTTGAAAGTGTTTGCTCACAGACATAAGTTTTTTCATACACTGTTGCCATACCAGCGGCAAATTTCTTCATTTTCGGAAACTCAGGATCAGGTAAGCAGTGGTAAAATTCGACAAGTTTTCCTTCTCTGTGCTTCACTTTCAACAAGTCATTTACTTGCAAATCAATGAGCTCCAGCTGTAGTTCAACTGGCACATCATCAAGGTTAAAGGTTAAATGCCTAAGTGGCAGCTGCTACACGGGAAGAAGCCGAAGCTTATGAACACACACAGGTGTGTCCCGTGCAGCTCGCTGCCACCGCAGAACCGACCCTCTCCACGTTATGGCGCCACAAGGACGTAAGACGTATTAGAGAGGGCCACCTCCCCAGAATGCATGGCACAACTCATGACTGATATCTGGTAACATCATTTACTGCTGGGTGGACAGGGGCTGTGGGATTGTAGAATTCGGCCAATGAAATTCTGCTCCTCCGGGTTTCGAACCACGGACCTCCCGCTTGTGAGGCGGGTGTGCTAACAACTGCACCACGGAGTCCACAAAAAATCAAGGTTACAATCAAACGGATTCTGGAACAGAAGAATGTCACTCTCAGTTCTGTCGATATCTGAAAATCTCTCCAAAAATGCTTTTTCAATTCACGAATAATCTCTTTTGGAAAATCGAGGTTGACATCTTCAGCGATTGAAGCGCAAAACTATCTGAAACAGTGAAAATGAGAGAAGTTTTCTCCTTCCAGTTGTGCTTCAAACAATGACAGCTTTCTCCGAAATCCTTTGATGATTCTGTAGAGATCACAGATGAGGTTATTCTTTCCCTGAAATTTCAAGTTCAGTTCATTCATGTGGGATGTGATGTCGACCAAAAAGACAACTTTGACAGCCAGATAGGATCTGACAGCTGTGGATCGGCTCTATCTTTTTCAGTGAGAAAAACATCTATTTCGTTTCGGAGCTTGTAAAAACGAAACATGACTTTACCACAGCTGAGCCATCTCACTGCTGTGTAATAAGACAAGTCACAGAAATCAGAATGAATTTCTTCAAGAAAAGCCCGGAACTGACGGTGATTGAGTGCATGTCCCCGAATGAAGTTCACAGCAGAAACGACTGGCTTCAGTACACAATAAATATCTAAGGCTTTCCCACAGAGTGCTTGCTGATGTATGATGCAGTGTATGAACAGAGCGCCTGGAATTTGAAGATCTTCCAACTGAGTCCTGATCTGCCTCACCAGACCCTTCCTCCCTCCAGTCATGTTTTTACCTCCATCAACTGCAGCCTCGAAGCTGATTCCACTGAAGGTTATAGTCTTGCAAAGTTTTGTGCACTTCCATGAAAATGTCTTTTCCAGTGTTTGTTCCATGCATGCTGCAATGGATGCCAACTCTTCTGTTATCTGAAAGTCCAAATTGACACCACGAATGAACACGAGAAGTTGTGACGTACTCGAGATATCAGTGGACTCATCCAGCGCCAGATAATACCACAAGAAGTTCATAGCTTTCTCACTTATCTGTAGCTCTACGTTCTCTCCAAGTTCTTCTGTTCTCCACACAACTGAGCTTGTCGAAAGACTAATACTTCCAATCAAATCGGCTTTCTCAGGACACAAGTCATTTGCTGCTTCCATCATACACGCTTTGACGAAGTTGCCATCAGTAAACGATTTTCCTCGGACTGCCATCTTAGGCACTATTTTGTAACTTGTACGAGTGACAGATACATTTTCAGCAAACTTTCTCGTGAAGAGGTTTCTTTGAGTTTCTAAACCACGTTTCATGGACTCATATTTCTCAGAGCGTAACTTTCTAGAAAACTTTGAATATGTTGATAGATGGTTTGTTTCATAGTGACGCCTAATATTGTACTCTTTCAAAACGGCAACACTTTCGCTACATATCACACAACTAGCTTTCTGGTCCTTTGTTCACACAAAGAAGTACTTTACTCCCCATTCTTCATTGAAAACGCGACTTTCGGCGTCCACTTTTCTTTCATTAGATGCCATAATGAAGGGTGAAGAAAATGGGATCTGAAAATTAAAAAGAATTTGAATTAGAAACATAATTAATACCCTATTGAAACATAAGTAAAGCAGAAGATTCAGGGGTCACTGTACAGTGTGGCAAAAATTCATTGTGAACAATTTGCCACACTGTGCACTGGTGAAGCTACGGCTCACCAAAGGTACATATAAAGCTTATAAGTACATTTAGTAATGGAATATATCACATAAGGTGAGGTGAATAACACGAGGCTCCTATAGCATTATTATACTATGTTTGTTACTTTATGACCTCTAATCACACTTGTAGTCCACTTACCTATCACTGTCAAACAAAGAAATCCTTCTTACATACCTATAAAATGGATGACAGGCAAAAAGAAGTAAATATTACTGGAGCGTCGGACCTGTGTTGACAGCCGGACTCATCTAGGGTTGGGAAAGATGCGTGTTTGTGTGTGTAGCCATGGAAACCATGGTGACGTCAGAGCGTAGGCGAAGCTACCACGAGCCGAGGAAGGACGTCAGTTCACCGTCGACGGGCCTGGTGAACTGACGTCGCGGGCCGGATTCGGCCCGCGGGCCGTAGTTTGGTGACCCCTGGTCTAAACCGTGGTCACGATACGCCATCCAACCTGCAAACATTCGCCAAATGGATTTTGTCTATACGAGATCTCGTATTTGTTTGCTAGGCGTTTTGACGCAGCACAAGTTTGTATTTTCACAACGATTTCATTTTTGGACTTAATCTGGACATAATGTTTGCCTCAACACCACGGCAACTTTGTCTGATTGTTTTAACTGCACTTTCGCTAGTCCCTTTTGTAATCTTATTTTAGCAATTCGTGACGATATTAGTGTTGTCATAAAGAAGATTAACTTTCTCTCAATTTTCCTTCTCTGATTAATTTTCGTGGCAATGTTACAGTTTGATGTCAAAGAAAATAACATTAAAGACTTATAGCAAGCAGGCACAGGTTGAACCGACGCCTGCGAAACAGACAGAATTGAGATTAAAAATGAAAATGTTTCACATGGTGTGGATGAAAGTCGACATTGAACAAGCGCAAAACTGATAAGTGTATCAACGAAATATTATCTGCTACCACTAGCTTGGATGTTTGACCAACTTTTACTGAGTTTGATTAGTAAACTTTTTAAGCAGACTTCGACCACTCTTTCTTCATAACACCTATTTTCCCTTAATAATTGAATGCGCCGATCTTTGTTGAAGTGGTTAGACATAAAATAAGCACGTTCTTATCAACAAATAAGGACGATGCGAAATGAGGATCAAATTGGTGACATTTCCGGTGATAGACCTCGAAAAACGATTCATGGTGTATGAATTGTGTGGGCTAGTTTTCGTCTTTTGGGCTTCGCTACCGCACCCCAAATACTATGCTTCTGCCATGGAATACTGTTTAGTTCATAATTGAGACAGCTATGTCTACGTGTGAGAACTCGCAGTGGCAGACTGACAGAAAATCAACTCATGTTGAGAAGAACAATAACAATTAGAGGCGCAATAAGATGGGAAATGAAGAGATGAAATGAGGGAAAGAGAAAAGTGAAGAGCAAGTGTTCTTCCTCGTTGTCTCTAGCAATTTTACATTATGTTGTGAGATTGTACACAACGCGTTCGTGACAAGCTTCCGTGTATTTTTAGACGACAACGCTTTGTCAGCATGACTTCATCAGATGATTTTCCGTTGGACAGCTGCCAAACGTCATCTACATGGGAGAAGGTTGACAAGACATTTCGCTGCGTGCGACATCAATTATGCAAACACAAATTATATAAAAAAGTTCAACCATGCACATTCATTTTGAGCACAAAAAGTATATCTACTTGTACGTCTTTCATATTGAATACGATTTCATCTTGGAACTTGTTTTTATGTGCGTCGGTAATTTCACAAATGAAACGAACTTTTATGTGTGATGGCGGGAGACCCCAGGGAATACACGCGAGTTTTTTCTCAACGCAATATGTGACACATTCATTTGCATATGAAATAGTCAGATTGATGATGTGCTGACAATGACATACGCAGATTTTTCTCACTGAATGAGCGGACTGCGACAAATGCAGATGCCATCTTTTTGGTCGGAATTGAATTGGCGATAGGCAAAAGCCAAATGTTAGAACGCATATGCGTTCAACAAGGTGAAATTAAACCGTAAATACGTAGTTTGATAAATTGGAAAAATTCTGATCACAACAAAATTGTTTGATAAAAATAAATTTCTGGACATTTCTGAGCTTCTAAGCATTGTCATATTTCAGAGCTTTGTCTTCAAATTTTCCAATTCAACATACGAGTATTTATCCTTCTTATTCTCGGTTCGTTGTTGAACAATGTAATTTTCAAAATAAAATTTTTGTTTCGATGTTTATGCGCACTGTGCATGCTCGTGCGTGCATATTTTTAGTCATTCATTTACAAACGAGTGAAGTACCTCATTGGCTTTCATATTCCAGATTGGACTTGAAGATTGGACAGAAGGACACATGTGTGTGTATGTGTGTGTGTGTTCTCACCGAGTTGTTTTCACCGAGTTGAATTTACGGGAGATGAGCATGGCTCGAGCTGTCCCGTCTCAATTGCCACATTTGTCCAGCAACGACTTAAAGGAACTTATGGTTGAGGCCGCCACAACATCATTTATTAAATAATTCCACTTGGTAATGCACCTAAATGGGAAGCCATATTTCCTCAAGTCGCCGCAGCATCTCGTTTTCTTTAGTTTCCTGTTGTGCCCTCGTCTTCCTTCTTTTTTTGTATTCCGTGTTGTATTCCGTATGTGTGTGTGTGTGCGTGTGTGTGTGTGTGTGCGTGTGTATGTGTGTGTGTGTGTGTGTGTGTTTGTTTATCAATTCGAATTAGATTATTTTCGATTTTAGTGACTTTCTGACATTGAGTTTGGTGGAACAGCCGAAATTATTGGATTTCATAGAGCTGTTGTTAAAAATACGTGCACGTGATCGCAACAACAATATAGAACCTGATACAAAGTGGTGTGTCAGGATCCGTGACTCACCATCACTCGCACGAGACACGCACCAACGTCGCTGGTTTCTGTACGCGCTCAATGGTCTTCTTGTGACGACACTTGAGCAGCACTGGGCCCGGCTGTCGCCACGTGTTCGACACAGCGCTCGGAGACGTCGGCAACGACCGGCATCTGGTCGCTGATGACTGCAAGTGCCACCAGCCACGACGAGGCGGAGGTGTCTGCGACTTTTGCATTGGAGCCCCGATCGATGTGCTCGGCTCCAGCTCTGCAAGTCGCTTGCACGGCAGCTGCCGTACAATGCTGTGTGCGTCGGCTGTGATGGCCGTGTCGTGCAGCTGGTTAAGCGGAGTGCTCATGACGGTCAGCTCGCGCCGCAGTCCTCCGCCGGCACCACCACCTCCAGTAGCTGTTACGGCAGCCAGTGACAACTGGGGCCGTCGAGTTGGTGGGCAGCGACACGTGAGCAGATGCACAAATGTGCGTCGAAAGGTCTTGTTGACGACCGTATAGATGATCGGGTTGATGGTGGACGACGAGTAGCCGAGCCACAGAAAAAGAGCCTCGGCGTGATGACTGATCGCCAAGTTGCCGAAGATTCCGTGCGCAATGTTCACCGAGAAGAACGGCAACCAGCAGACGACAAACGCCAGAAACACAAGGCCCAACACGGTCGAAGCCTTCTTTTCGGCGTTGAGCGCGCTAGTTGTGGTCGTGTTCGTCGAACGTTGTGTGGGCTGTTTCCGTCTCCGGCCAATTATACAGCCGGACAGACGTCCGTTCGACGGATTGCCAGATGCCAGCGAAAATTGCGACCGACGAGACGAGCGCGACGCCAGAGGAGCCAATTGGAGGCTGCTACTGCTAGCTGGCTTGTAAGCGCTGTTGATCTGACTGCACGCCCGCGGAGCATCAGTCGGAGATGCAGCGTCAACGGGCAGGCTGTCGGCTTCACGACTCTGCTGCTGCTGCTGCTGTAGACGGTAGAGACGCCAGCGGCCGCTGCCTGAAGAACCAGCGGCGGCAGCGGCCAGTGGAACGGTCAGTGCGGCTCTCTGGAAGCGCGCCACGGCCCCGGCTTGATGGACACCAGTTCCTCCGGCGTGGCGGTGCTGCGAGGCGGCGTTGGAGCGGCATTTTTGTCGCAGCAACAGTGTGGTGAGCACGTACGTGACAACCATTATGGTCATGGGCACAAAGAAGGCCAGTAAGCTGCCGACTACAAAGAACGTGCGGTTGTTGATGGCACACACCTGATATCAGCGCACACACAAGCACACACACGCATATATACACGCATATGGTGACCAGTTTCGTCTTGGGTTCAGCTGAAGAACAAGTCAGGTAGGCAAGGATAACAGAATATAGGATGAAGAGAAGAATAAGATACAATGATACACCAGAAAGAAATGGTAAAAAGCATGAAGATGGGATTATGGGAGTTGAAAGGGATTCTTCTTGTTAGGTATTGTGTCTCTCCTTGGTGAGTGTCCAGTAATCTTTTCCATTGAGCATGCTACTTTAGATTCTTGTGAATTTGACGCCAACATATATTGTCGTCGCCAACATATATTGTCGCCGACAATGACGTGTGTCTGTGTGTGTGTGTGTGTGTGTATGTGTGTGTGTGGACATCTTACCCTGCTGTTGGGCATGATGTTGGCTGTATCGACTACTCCCAGCACTGTCACGTAGCTGGAGATGGCCAGCGAGAGGAGCCAGACGCATGCCACGCGGGTCAACACGTTGCGCATTCTGGCAGTGGTGAGTTGACGTAGCGGGTGCCGGATGCCCATGTAGCGGCCGAGCGACACGAAGCCCATGTGCCAGATGGAGCTGGTGCACGCCAGCACGTCGCACGTGACGTACACATTGCACCACACAGCGCCGAGGGGCCAGCGGTCTGCCAACATTATAGATGAAGCTGGTCATTGTAGTGTATGTTTGATGAAGAGGGAAACACGCGAATCACCTGTGTAGCTCATCAATGAAAACGACCAATCTTTTGAATGTCTAAATCATCTCTTCAATGAAAAGGACAACGCGCCTGCCGAACCTCGGAGCTGCATTCTGATGAAATGCAACTTGGTTTAATTTTATCAGTTGCATCCGGACATTTGGTTCTGCAGATAATCTAGATAGTTCACCTGAATCTTTAGATTCAGTGGGTGTATCCGGATCTTTAGGTCCAGTAGGTACATCTGGATATTCAGATCCGAATGGTTCATCTGGCTCGGTTCTTGCTCAGTCACATGAATGGACATCGGTTGACACTACGTCGACACTATTACGAATGTTACAACGCGACCAGCTGTGCACCTACTGTTAATCAGATCAGTGATAACTATGATGCGGAAATTGAGTTGTCAATTTGGTTGTGGTGTTTGTTTGCTTGTCAATATAAGTTCCTTGTGAATGTCTGTATTTAGCTGATGTCACTGTCGATTTGTCTGCGACTGTGGTCTTCAGAACGCTGTCGATCCGATTTCGCATAAACGCATTTGATAAGAATGCGAATCCAGTTCACTTTCTGAATTAGTTCTACAATACAGACATCAGTCCAGAGAATAAGCCAGAGTTAATACAGCTGATATTTGTACAATACTGGTAGAATCTGCTTCAAGGTGCAAATGCTTGAAGAAAACGTGAAGTGAGAGCGTGAAGTATTCGCGACCTTGTAGAAGTCTAATCACTCAAATAGTTCTGGATTTGGCAGCGAGCACAAACAAAACTTATCACCGCTTGTATTGTTGAATCGGTCGAATACGAAACATAATTAAATCACCTATAAATGTTGAACTCTTGTTAAACTTGCTGTTTTTGTTGTTGTTGTAAAATTCGGCGCATTGTTTGTGGTTTTCAAAGCACAAACGTGGCCCTGGGCCGAATCAGTAACCCATAAGATCAGTGGCGACGCCAGGATTCTTCCCGTGAGGGGGAGGGCTAAGGAAGAATATGGGGGGTTGGAAAAACATGAGAAACTACACTCCAAATGTTCAAGACGAGGATATTTGGGGGGGCTTGGGGATGGGGGACTTAAGCCCCTCGAAGCCCTCCTTGATGCCGCCACTGCACAAAACGCTTTTTTCACTTGTGATTGAACAAACGCTGGCTTCAAGGCGTTTTCTTTTCTCGCAGCCACCAAGAGACCGAAGCGCTCTTGCCTAACATAATGTGTATGTGTGTGTATGTGTGTGTGTGTGTGCTTGTGAGGAAAATTGCGAGGTTTGGCTTTTTAAAAGCGACACGACAACTGCAAATGAGTTTTGCACGCCAAAAACGGGCGAAACGTCGGATAGCTGTCGCCAGATTTATGTGCCAGCAGTAATTGAATAGCAATTCCCCAAGGAGTTCAATTGTGACATGTCACATACACACACACACACACACACACACACACACACACTCACACACACACATTTCATATATTGAGCATTTAGTGTTGTGCTTTTTCTCAGCTACGCAAAAACGCATACATACAAGCAGACAATACAAAATGGAACACGACATCAGGAAATAACAAAGCATGCCAGCAAAACGCACACGCACACACATACACATATACACATACGCACATATTGCAGCATTCTTGCTAGCACGAAAATGCATAAAAATGCCAGTATAAATTGACATGCTACCAACTGCATACGGATGTTTTATCAAGTTAATTGAGGAATCATAGCACATTGACAGGTAATAGGACTTTCAGCACGTGAAAGGGGAAAACATCTTAATGTAACAAATATGGTTAGTTGTAAATGGATGGTTTAAGAAATAAAAAAAATCAGAAATGTACTGCCACTTTCATACAAAAAATATTGTTATGGATGAAATTATACATACAGATCACACACAATGTACACACAAATGACAAAATGACAAAATGAATGGCAAACTTCAGCTCGACGTCCAATGTGCGTCACCGCGCGGTTGTCTTGTGGGTGTGTGCGGTGTTGATGTGTTTGTTTTGTGGCAGAAGTTTGATATAAGGTGGAAATGCCGAAACCGGTGAATATTCGCGTGACCACGATGGACTGGGACCTGGAGTTTGCCATTCAGCAGAGCACGACAGGCAAAGATTTGTTCGACGAGGTGGTCAAGACCATTGGACTGCGCGAGATCAGGTTCTTCGGCCTACAGTATGTCGACAGCAAGGGCCTCTTCACTTGGCTCAAACTCAACAAAAAGGTGACCAGTCAGGACATCAAGGAGGAGACTCCACTGCAGTTCAAATTTCTTGCCAAATTCTACCCGGAAGATGTGGCCGAGGAGATCATACATGACATCACTCTGAAATTGTTCTACCTGCAGGTGAAGAGTGATATTTTATCTGATGATATTTATTGTACGCCCGAGACGTCCGTGTTGCTCGCCTCATACGCTGTACAGGTCAAATACGGCGACTACAGCAAGGAACAACAAGCTGGCTTTCTCTCCAATGATCTTCTGTTGCCACAGAGAGTTATGGACCAGCATAAGCTGACCCGCGAGGAGTGGGAGGATCGCATCACCAGCTGGTACAAGGAACATCGCGGTCTGCTGCGGGAGGACGCCACCATGGAGTACTTGAAGCTGGCTCAAGAACTCGAGATGTACGGAGTCAACTACTTCGACATCAAGAACAAGAAGGGCACCGACCTATGTCTGGGTGTGGATGCACTGGGACTGAACATCTACGAGGAGGACGACAAGCTCACTCCCAAGATCGTCTTTTCCTGGTCCGAGATCCGCAACATTAGCTTCAACGACCGCAAGTTCACCATCAAGCTGATTGACAAGAAGTCGCCCGACTTTGTGTTCTTCGCGTCGCGTCTGCGCATTAACAAGCACATCCTGGCTCTGTGTATGGGCAACCACGAACTGTACATGCGTCGTCGCAAACCCGACACCATAGAGGTGCAGCAGATGAAGGCGCACGCCAAGGAGGAGAAGGCTGCGCGCCAGTGCGAGCACGAAAAACTGCAGCGCGAGATTGCAGCACGTGAGGAGGCCGAGCGCAAGCAGCGACATCACGAGGAACGTCTGCGAGCCATGCAAGACGACATGACACAACGGCAAAAACAACTGGCTGACGCGCAGTAGACGAGTCGGCGACTGGAACAACAGCTGCGCGAGCTCCAAATGGCCAAGGAGCAACTGGAGACCAAGCCAAATGAGCTACAAGAGATGATGTGTCGACTGGAGCAGGCCAAGGAGATAGAGGCTGCCGAGAAGGCCAAGCTGGAAGCCGAAATAGCTTGTAGTATTGAAAAACAAAACTGAGAACAGAAAATGCTTCATGAAAAACTTGGGCTCACAGCGGGATAAGACACACAAGAGTCACACAAAAAACGTATACTACAGAAAAACGATTAATATCGGTGTGGGTACAAGAATCTATGTACACATCCAAAAGATATTTATATAATTTGTTGCTGAAATATTTATAGGAGCTAGAAGATGTAATTGAACGGGGAAGTTTATTGTACAAACGGGGGGCAATGTATGAAAGTATTAGATGTATGAAAGTATAGTTGGAAGGATTTGGAAGACCATGATGAAATTATTAGATGAGATTATTTCTGCATGAAATAATTATACGCAATGCACACAATACGGTATTCTGGCAGAACCTTGATTGATATCCATGATAATTTTATGAAATGTCATATGTGATCTGGATATACTATCATCAAAATAAGTTAACGCCCCGGATGTCAGATAACCTAGCTACGCCACTGATTTTATTTGTACTTGGGTAAATCCACGCACATCCAGAATAACACAGCACACGTCCCATTCCTCCACATTTTCCTCATTTGCTCTGTCCTCGGCTGATCACATCACCACTGAGACATTCTTATTGATTGATTATGGATAACAATAATTGATGACAAGAGACCATATATCTAACGTTACATATTAGATGTAACGCTCCTGAAAGCATTACATACCCCATCTGTGTGTGTGTGTGTGTGTGTGTGTATGTATGTATGTGTGTTTGTGTGTGTATGACTCTTCTTGTTGGTTTGGACATGTTCGTCATTATTCTAAGACTGTTCGATAAATCCAATCTACTGGATACAAGATTCGCTCGCTTAAGCAGCCATCGATCGTTGAATGCGAAATTTGACGACGAAATTGCGTTCGACTTTTTCAAAATCCAATTGATGAAGTGCATCCTGGACGAGCTGTGATTAGTGTGATGAAGCAATCTTAAATTTAATCAATGTTCGTTGATTGTCTGGAAGCGCACACCGTTTTTGCAGCGGTAATAATAGCTATGCTTGTTAGTGTGTTGATCAGAAGTCTGGTGAAATCACAGACACTTTGTGATCAATAAATTAGCGAGATATGAAATTATGACAAGTAAAAAGTTTCAATCAAAACGCGTTTACGTTGCTATCGTTGAATCAAGCTGGACAACATGGGCGTAGATCCTGGGGGGTATGGGGGTATAAATACCCCCGACAAATTGGCTGGGGGTATGAATATGTAATCACACACCCCGAGAATTCCGCTAAGTTCAGTTCATTGAGTATATTGTCATCAAAATCAGCATTACAAAAAGTAACTACACATATATGTGTATATACAATTACATGCAATATAAATTTCATTGAGGTATGTGCGTGTTGTAATTGACTAGGCCTAAAAGGGTTGAGGGTCTCATGCAATTGACCAACTGAGTCAACTTTGAACACTAATGCATGATGGCTGTCATCCCCCCGAGCCTCGACACAAATCTACGCCCTTGCTGCACAGTATCCTTACACATGCACACACACACAAGCAAGCACACACACACACACACACACACACACACACACACACACACACACAAGCAAGAACATTATTACGCAGTTAAAAACAATGATACAAATAATCGCAAATTATCGCAAATTATCGCAAAATTATCGCAATAATCGCAAAAATCGCAAATCGCAAAATCGCATCGCAAATCGCAACAAATAGACTTTGAGTGTTCAGTTTAGCTTTCATAATAAAACACTGCGTCAGAGTTCATGACATCTCAACTCGCAAACAATATTCGTCAATAATTTGTCAAAATTTTGTGTGTGTTAATTTTTCACGTGAGAGTGAGTTTTGCATGCTATATTAAGTTTGTCTTCATGCAGTGACAGATCCAGAGTGTAATTGGGGGGGGGGAGCTGAATCTTGGGGGTGATCAGTCATGTAATTGCATGATATGATATGATTATATCGACAAATTCTATAAAACAAAACTTTATTGACCTCTTTTAGTGAATATCTTAGTTATGAGGAGTTGATGGAAACATTTGCGGGGGCTTCAGCGCCTGAGATCCACCTGTGTGTTCGTGTATGTTTCAATTGTAGGCGACTTTCGAGTGTACATTTGATTAGTGCATTTGATGAAGACCCACTCGTAATACAGCAATTTGCCACAAACACTTCGCATTGCTGGTAAGATGTGTTGTGATGTGCTGTACTCAAATGAGCAGGCCTTCCAATTAATTTAGTACTGCAACCAAATTACCAATTACGCTTGCAATTATGCTTCTAAGCCGCACACTACTAAACACGAATAATTCAACTGTTGTATCTTGGCATAGGCGGGCAAGGGAGCACGTCTGTTTAATTTCTCTATAATACCTTATTCATTTCAATACAAATATACAATATACATACACAAACATATAAATAAAAACATAAGTAGTATACGAGACATGTAAGAGGCATCTTATGTAAGAGATATCGTATGTAAGAGACATTCGCACTCGCATGTCATATTTCACTTTTTTATTTTTTATCTTTTCCAATTAATCGTTGATAACACTCCACTGATAATCCCAGCTTGACAATTCTTGGTACAGTCCCCAACGATAGGCAAAACATGAGGAGTAAGATATATTAAAACAAAGACACAAAGCCTAGAAGGAATAACATAAAGCAACCACATACTTGGAAAACTCATTGACAACACAGGTAACGCCCACTGTTAAATCACGTGGGCCAATCAAGCTTAATTATCTACGTCGGTGTCTTCGATGGTTCCATACCCTCAATGGATTGTCGAATATCGTAACATACTCCCTTTACTTTACTGTTCAAATAAGTATCACCAGTCATATTATTTGCCAGTATGTCTTTCAGATCCACGAGTATTTCAATCGCTTGAGTTCACTCTACTTTATATATTGAGCACTGGAAAAATAACAGCCATCGATAATTATATTATCTATAGACCATTGGTAATTTATACCGGTACCCAGAATTTGAGTCTCAGAATCCTGGTCTTTGGTTCCCATACTCCCAAGAGGGTATGAATACCCCCGGCTAATTAACAACCCCTGATGTACGTGGTCCAATTACACCTTGACTGAACAGCGTCATACACACCCCAAGAGTAATATATGTATATACATACATACATAAGAAGAATCCAGTACAAAATCGATACACATAAACACTGAACTGGGACCACTTACCCAGGAGTCCAGCGACCAGACCGAACGGCATCACCACGCAGCTCACCAGCAGATCAGCGACGGCCAGCGAGACCAGGAAGTAGTTGGTGACACAGTGCAGAGAACGTTCAACACACACCGACACACACACCAGCACGTTGCCCACGGCTCCGGCCAATACAAACACCACAGCCGCCACGTACATTGGCCTCAACGGCGACCACCTCTCGTCGGCATGAAGCTGCCCAGCTGTCGAGAGATTGGCCAACAGCTGATGCATCTCCTCAGCTGATTGACTCATCAAGAAACGGTGATCGGAAGCCTTCCAAGACGTGAAAACTTCAATTACAACGTGGAAAACTTGGGGTCAATGATTGACGCCGCTTCCTAACTCATGGATTGGTTTTCCCGTGTCCATCGTACTCATTATTCTAATATATTTTTTTTGTACGTGTGATCACCTGTTGCTTGTACTTCACACACACACACGCTTCAATTGTATGCGCTTAATCTAATTGGCTCTGCAGCTTAGCTTCACTGATGCGTGCGTGTCGTGTGTAGTGTGTGTTACTGCGCCTTTACAAGTCTATATTCGCGCGCGTGTAAGAGTCGACACTCGGTGCACACCCAACCCGGATATCAGCGGCAAACTGAGCAACGTCATAAAGCCTCGGCGTGTATCCGTACACACACACACACACACACACACACACACACACACACACACACACACACACACACACACACACACAAACAAGCAGGTTAGGGTATGCCGACCATGCCGACGATTCCTCCCGTTGAGGCAAGAATCACCGACGGTGTGACCATTCGTCATCGAGATCGTCGTTTTCCGATCGCGCACAAAAATAACACTCTTGCTAATATGTTTTGTGTTGCGTTATGTGGCAACTGTTTCTCCATCAGCATACAACTCGTACTCACACGTTCACGACGCAAACATAATTCGATCATTAAAGCTACTGGCTGGCTTTGATACTGACTACTGACTTCGTTATCGCCTTGAGTGATAATACTGGCGTAATTCTAAGAGTCAAGAGTTGAAAAAATTCACCGCTACGGGAAGCAAATAGCCGAACTACACCACTATTCTGCAGTAAATCAATGATGTTGTTGATTCATTCAACTCGACAAATCCAAGGGCACATAAGCAATCAAGTGACACTTGGTGCCTGTACAAGAGGAATGGATTCGTTTCGAAGGGTGTTTTCATTATGAAAAAACCTGTAGTTTAGACGTTTCAATACTTGCTTGCAGTGACTTTGAACATCAATAACATGGCTCATCAACATGGTTTTTCTCCATCTGGAAAACACCCTTTTCGAGTCCCGAAATGTTGCCGCCTTATCTTCTTTCGTTTTATAGTTCTCTACGCCCCCAGCTAGAAACACTTTTGCGTGATCACCGAAAACCTCTGAGAGATCATCCAACTGCTTTGTATGTTGCGCCAAAAATGCCAACGTGCTCCATTCTACAGGCAGACCGAGAAATTCGAAAATGTTTTTTGTTTCAAATGCAGGACGTTGTGCCAGCCTTTCGTAGAATACAACTTTCACCCGATTCGGGCTGCGTTCCTGTAGCTTTTCAGCTAGAGCCAAATTATTAGAAAGATCCGTACAGAGGTGTTTGGTGCTGTTGCAGCGTCCAGCGCACCAGTTTGTTTTCAACCGCGACTGCCATGTGCCTCGAGGGTCTCTCGCCAAAAATATCACTTTGAGATTGTTGATGCTGCTCAACATTGGCTCTACATCACCGACCAAAGCTCTCACAGTCTTTGCTAAACGCACCGGATACACGCCGCATGCCTCTCGCAGAAATCTGACATCGTGACACACTCGAGTGTGATGGGAACACACCTTAGCTAGTGCAGGCGCATGGCTCACCAGAAACTCATCGATATATTGTGCAACTCCCGGTGCAGATGTCAGTGACGTGAACTTGCAGCCTAGAATATCCCTGAGAATATACCTTCGCCGAGAAGCCGCATTCGTGGTGACATGAGGAGTCTTGGCACCCATAATCTCCTCGAACGGCTTCAGGGGCTCAAATGCATAAAAGACGAGAGGATGCGACGCAATCAATTCTCCCAAAAATGTGCTGCCACTTCTCCAGGTGCTCACAATTAGAATGTTGCTGGCAGCATCAGCCCCCTGCTGGTCTCCGGTGAATGTGACTACATGACCTCCTTTGCCAGGAGTATCTGATGGCGGAGCATGTCTAGCTTGGTGGTTCACGGTGTTTTTTCGTACCAACAGGTTGATGTAGCGTTTGAGGTAATTGATGGCATGCTTTCGTGCTCTTCGCATGGCCACAGCATCCGCTTGATCTTTGATCGGCTCACCCACTGTCTCCGGACTGATTACACCGTATTGAATTTTGGCAACATTGGCGAGCATAGCACGATCGATGTCTTTCATTACAGACTCAGGTGTGTACTTTGATTCACCGTGTTCTCTGGCTGAGTTTTCCAGCTGCTGCCCGTCAATTTGGTGATGAAACCACTCGGAGATGTTTCCGGCAAGTGAAGACGAGTCATTTTGTAAGTATGTAGCTTGATGAGGAATTGACTTGTTCTCAGAGAGAATATCATCGCTCGACGGAGGTGGTACTCCACCGCTGACTGATAAATTAGGAGCAGTTCGACGAAAAGTTTCTGCTGATTTCCAGTCTGGTTTCTTGTCGATAACCCAAAACGATATATACTCTCGCTCTCCCCACTTTGTTATCCCTGCAAACATAATACAAGACACAATCACCACGAAGTAATTAACCCCAGCAATTATGTTCTAATGCTTTTCAACGCAGAGACATCAATATAGACTATCACATGAAAACAATTCGATTTTCGAAGATATTGCACGTGAATTTGCGCACTCAATCATCAGACGTACCTTGACGGGAGAAGTCTTCAGTGATGTACCAATCAATGACCAGCCCAATTCCTAGTGCAAACATCAGCAGGACCACAAATCGACGCACCGTCAACAACCGCTTCACCATGTCGATTAATTCGCGTGCTTATCGAATGAAGTCAAGTATTTCTGAGGCCTTCTAATAACAAAGTCCCTTCCAAACGCTTCGATTAGCTTGTCTGAAGTTCAGCCGCATAATCGACGTAATATCACTTGGCCTATTTATATCACAATCAAACTGTTGGTCAAAATTGGCCGAAATTGTGCATATTCTAAAAGAGAGCCCAGTCCAATCTCGAGCATTCGCATCTCGAGTTGGGAACACATGCTATGTGTGACACCGCACGTTAGTGTGTGCCATGTATGTGTGTGTGCCATGTGTGTATGTGTGTGTGTGTGTGTGTGTGTGTGTGTGTGTTGCGCAAGCTAGAGAGGTGAAAGTGGAAGTGAAGCGTTCCAGTCACGACCTCAGTGAATTGTACCAGCGTGTTGCTTCCAGCATCTGCTCAAATAGCACGAGAAAAAAAAAGTTTGTAGATTTTCTAGGCGAATTTCCTGTGGTTTATGGGTTTCGTATGTTTCACACATGTCTTTTCTGTCTCCTCGCATCAAATGAGCATGAAAATATTCTCCATCCGCGCCCATCAATGTTTACTTCATGTTGAGTTTTGTGGACAAACATTGGCATCAAGCTACATGTTTAGCTAGAGAAAGTATATCCAAAAATGAATAAATAATTTAAACATACACACACACACATAGATATTCTTCGATGCCCACTAGGACACATAGACCAAAAATGATTACAACACATTTCTACCTTCTACCCATTTGCTTCGCTTAAATTCAATTTTACTATTTGAAATGAATGTATGGACGACATTTTTTATTCCTACCAAGATTGTCCCCATGATTCATTCTTACCAAACGAAAAAAATTAACACCCATATTTAAAATTTCTCTTGGATCAAATAATCGCATTTATGGTTTCAGAATTCCAACCCAGTGGTGTATCAAGGAGTGCAATTTTGGGAGGGGATGAATTCATTTGTGTGGGTGGATCTTGGGGGCGATCATACATGTGCATGCATTACTATGTAACGTCTCTTGCGATAATGATTATCTCAACAAATTATACATATTTTTTTTTCTTACATCTTTTAATCTCTCTTAGAATCTGTGAGGAGGTGTGGCTGTGAGGAGTTGATATAAACATTTGGGGGGCTTCAGCCCCCTAAGCCCCCCCCCCCTCGATCCGCCTGTGTTACAACCCTATCTTTGTCATTTTGATATCCTTTACATGTATCTTCATAATATACGGTTGTAAATGTGCGTGCCTGTGTGTGTGTGTGTGTGTGTGTGTGAGTGTGTGTGTGAATGAGAGTATACAGTAGCTTATCAGTATAGCACAAGGGCGATACAATTGACTGCATGTCCAAGCAGATGGTAAGTTGCAATCGGCCTAAATTAGGCCTGGGGTCGCACGGATTTGCTCAACTTTTGCGCTTTATATCAACAACTTTGCTCTGACATTCCAAGTTTAAATTGCACAATCCGATTTGCATGAGACTCTCAGAAGCAGAGCTCTTGATGCTCTTATGCCCACTCACAACCGACAATTGCAAATTCAACAGTCTGACATAATTGAACGTCGAATGTGTGCATATTGTTTGACTCAATTTCGTCTTTGTTGGTGTGTGTGTGTGTGTGTGTGTGTGTGTGTGTGTGTGTGTGTGTGCTATATAAATTTTTCCATAATGTAATGTAATGTGTGTTTGTGTGTGGTGTTGCGCTTTTGAGACCTTCGGGTGAATGCGTGTTATAAATGTCTGAATGTAATGTAATATGTGTGTGTGCGTGTGTATCTGTGTGTCTGCGTGTGTGTGTCTGTGTGAAGAAATAATTCGGCAAATTACACACACACACACACATACAGACAGATAGAGAGACAGACACACACACACACACACACACAACTTTGACGGGTGGCTGCATATACTACCTGACTGCTGGGCGAAAATCTGGAGAGAGAAAAAATGAAGCCAATATATCTGTCTAATGATGACCGCACTATATCATCCGAGGCGAAGTTGTGATCAATGACACACTGGGCTCTACTTTCCGCGTAAGTACGCCCTCGTTTGTGCGTGTGTGTGTGCGTGTCTGTAAAGGTAATGAAAATGACATTATAATTCCCAGAACACACACACACACACACAGGCACACACACAGACACAGAGACACACACACACATCCAAGCATTAACACACTCGTACGCACCATCAGGAATGCATACGTGACAGTAATATATATAGCACAGGTAGATAAATGTGAGGCAAATTAACTCCCAGGAGCACACTATAATAGCTTAACGTTTACACGCACCATGGGATTAATCACAATGAACATCCACGTCAAGCTTGATATAGATTATCTGCATCCTCTTGGTGGGCCGTTGCAGTATGGCATTGATTAATAACTTAACGTGAGACAGATATAATTATTGGTAAGTTTTCATTTGCAAGGTGGCGAAGAATGACACCAATAACACAAGTTTATTTCAGTTTATTTTTCACTTTCACACAGTTTATTTCAGATCATACCCAGCCTGTTTGTTACGAACCGGACGATGGTTTAATGTTTATTGTTACTTATTTATTACTTTCTTTTCGAACTCTTTCTTTCTATAATTATTTCCTCTTCGAACTTTCTTTCTCTCTAAGTCTTTCGGGTACTTCCAGTGTACACCAGGGGGCCGCATTAGGGTGGTAATAGTGCTTGCACTCTTCCCCCATGCTACTGGATTTCCCTGTAATTAATATTAATAATAATAATACAAATAACTATTTTGGTTTTGCGTGATATCAGAGAGACATAGAAGAACACTGGTAGGAAATGGGTTGCTGTTTCTTTAGAACAGCAGCCCTTAACGCTGTTTTCTCTCATTCCCCACTTCATATATGGATATTTTGGCTCAAGGCTGGCCTTATGCAATTGGAAACCCTAGACAAAGTGAATTTGGTGGCTCCTGATAAAACAAAAAATGAGAAATACCAGAAAAATAGCAATAAAATACCAAATAATACCAAAAAATAGGGTTGTGCGACTTATTAAAAACCTCGTATACAAAAACAAATTATTGAAATCAAAAACATATTTGTACAGATGTCATAGAATATGAACACAAATTAACTTTTCGTGCTTTGATGTCAGCAAAATTTCGAAAAAATTCTGAATAATACAGAGGGAGGACTATACTTACGTCCAATCTTTCTTGATAAGTCTTGTAGGCACCACGCGCCTGGCGCAAGGAGTAAACCTATAGTTTAGCGCGAGCGCTTGTGTGTGTGTGTGCGTGTGTGTGTGTATGTGTGTGTGTGTGTTTTTTTTGCGTTTATTGCACTCCTTTTGTCAAACAAAACGGCTTTTCAGTGAAAAATTACTATGCAAAAGATACATATATATGTATATATATAGTCTCACCATCCACACACACACACACACTCACACACAAAGCACCCCCTCACACACACACACACACATACACACACACACACACAAATAGATATGTTCGCTAAGCATTTGAGTTCTACACGAATAAACAGATATCATTGTGTACAGTTTTGCACGCCCACTACCGCATAATTTAGTATCCTGCGTGCCGCATCAGTGTTAAATAAGGGATTAGTAAATTCGTTAGTGTGTCTCAATGTCATGGTGTGTGGAGTCTTCCGTTGAAATGTCGATAACAGTTCTTCAGGCTGTTGGTGCTTGATTATACTTCCGATCAGTCTGTTTGGGTTCTTCGTAAACAAGTCGTCTATTGTCGGCAGTTTCAGTTGTTCGTAGATATATGATATGTGGTCGTATTTTCGTGTTCCAGTAAGAACTCGCGCGCATAAATTTAATATCTTTTGTAGTCGGTGTTTTTCGGTAGCGCCAGTCGTGCCGTAGACAGATATGCAATATGAGAGAATTGATAGGATGAATGCGTCGATGATTGTCTTCAGAAAATTCTCTGGAAATGACGATTTAGCTTGATTAATACATAGGAGCATATCTGTTGGTTTTCGCACTAGGTGGTCGATATGCCGATCAAATTGCAAATGTTTATCCAAGTGAAGTCACAATATTTTCACGGTACCCTTTTCTGTAATTTCGTTGTCGTTAAAAAATACTCTGATTTCAGAAAAAATTTGTCGGGATTCACCTTGAGAAGATTCGAACGTTAGTAGATGTCCAATTATTTCAGTGTTGTTTCAAGTTTTCGTACGGTGAAATCTATGTCGGTTCTCTTTGTGGTCGTTATTAGTGTCGTATCGTCGGCGTATTGAATAATTTCGAGATCTTCTATATGGCTCAGATGTGCTGATAGATCGTTACAAAACAGTAAAAACAACACACAGCTCAAGCTTCCTCCTTGAAAAACTGAGAGGTTCGGTGTTGTCGACTTCGTGTCGGATGTTTCGAGTGAGTTATTCTTTCGTTTCACTCTCACTTGTTGTGTGTGATTGCTCAAATAACTCTTGAACCACGTGGGATCAATGTTGTGTGCAGATGTCTTACCAAGGAGTATGTCGTGTTGTATTACATCGAAACATTCGGTAAGGTCGATGGATACCATTATAGTCGCCTCTCTCCTGTCCATTGCTCTATACAAACTATCTGTGATCACTGACAGTGCTGTCTCACATGAGTGTGCTGATCTATAGCCGTGGTGGCTGCTACTCATCAAGTTGTTTTTCTCCAGATATTCAACTAATTGTAGTTGTACAGCCTTTTCAATTATTTTCATCACCGGTGGCAATATCGATATCGGTCGCGTTTCACGATTCACTCCATATGTAGACTTCGGAATCGGTGTAATAACTGCGTGCTTTAGTCGTTTTGGCACTTGACAATTGGTAATGCTGGTGTTAACTATATCCAGCAATATATGACTGATTCCGTCGAAGAACATCTGCAGTATCTTCATGCTGATACCTTCAGCATCTTCACTGGTCGCTGACTTCATCATTTTGATTATGGCGTACAATTTCTCCATACTGACTGCCTTCAACTCAAGTCTGCCACTGTTGACTCGAGGCAACAGATTAGTGACCGATTCTGTTGGCGTTTGGATATTGGCGGCAATTTCCATTCCTGTCTCCAGATATTTGTCACTTAGTTTGTTCGCATCGATTGATATTAGTGTCTGTGATCGTTTTCACCCAATGACTTCTTCACAGCGTTTCCACATTTTACTGAACGGTTGATGTTTCATTTTTTCATGATGTTGTTTCTAGTGTTTCAAGTGTTTCAAGTGTTCAGTGTAGTGTTTCACGTATTGCTGCCCTGCGAACTGTGTTAATTTGCTTGTATAAGCTCCTTGGTCCGTGTTTGCAAGCATGTTTGCGCTGCTTCAAGAGATTTCGCAGTTGTAACTGAATCGGTCTTCTATGTGTGTTGCGTTTCTGCACATATCGCACGGGGCAATATGCATTTAGTATGTCCATAAATATATCGACGAATTTATCGTATTTTTCCGCAACATTCGTTGAGGCGTAAACGGGTATCCAGTTGGCGTTTCTCATGATTGAGTTAGTTGCGTATACGTCGACATTGCTGAGATTTCGTTTTAACTCGCCTTCGTTTCGTTCTCTTCTTGTTCCTAAATTGAAATCGAATTCGATGATCGTCCAGTCGTGTGGTGTTCCGTATTCGCAATTATCTACGCTGGTGTTTTTGAGAGAATCAGGGGCGTTGGTGGCTACAACGTCGATCAGAGTGTTGGCCGGCCGATATGTAGGTTTGTGTCTGTTGCATATGGTAAAATTGTATGTCTCGAGCATTTTTGATAGCTTTTGTCCAGGTGAATTGTTCGTTTGGCTAGGAATACAGCAATTAAAATCTCCTCCGATAATGATAGGCATTATTGGGTTACTCGACATAATATGTTGTAATTAGCTTTCGAAGTCGTCAAAGTCGAAGTTTAACTGGGATATCAAAAAATAGGCGGTCTATATACACTATTATGATATTATGCTTTTGCTAGCTATTATGATATTGCACTTATTCAAGATTAATTTCAGCCATACAATTTCCAAGTCGCTATTGGGTTCGCTTTTGATCGGCAAAATTTCGTAGTCATAATCGTTTTTCAAAAGCACTGCTACGCCATACCTTGCAGGCCGTGATGATTGTAATGCATATACATATATGTGTATATGCAAGTGAGTGTGAGACCTGTATGTGTGTTCTTGTGAAATTGGTGTGACCGCCTGTATGTGTGTGGGCTGACTAATCAATCCTGCAGAACGATGATATTATGTTACGGTTGTGTATGTATGTGCTTGTGTGTGTGTGTGTGTGTGTGTGTGTGTGTGTGTGTGTGTGTGTGTGTGTGTGTGTGTGTGTGCATGAATGCGGTATTGTCTTACGGATGCCTGTATGATTGCATGTGTGCAGTTGCTCAGTGACAATATCGCTCAGTTTGCTGGGGAAAAACATACACAATGAGAGCAAATACAGACAAGCACATCAGAAGCTCAAGTGGCGAGGCACAGTGTTGGCGCGCAACACTGTCTCACACTGATAGATTGCGGTGCGTCGCGGTTTGCTGTATGGCGCCAATTGAGATGTCAGAGCAGCAGCAACATCATCAGCTGGAAAGTGTGTTTTTTTCAGCGAGGTGCACCTGCAGAAATTCTAGCTGATAATGCAGCCGTGTTTCGTGGAAGTGATTTCAGCGCCTTGATGAGAAAATGAGGAATTCATCTTCGCTTTCGATGAAGCCGGCGGCAATGGCATCATAAAGCGCAGCCATCGCAGTGTCAAGCCAACAACAACAACAACAACAACAACGTGTATTTGCTATAGCGCCGGTAAAACACAAGCGCGAAAAAGCGAAAACATCAATTGAGATAAAACGACAATTGTAAAGAATATGGGAGAAATGAGCAAGTAAAAGGAAGAGAAGTCACAAAACAACCAAAATTGGTAAATAGCAAGCACAAGCACAAAGGGCACAGTTCCAAAAGATCAAGTGGTATGTTCGAACAATAAAATCGACAGAGAATTATTACAGAGAACATTCACAATAGAATAAATAAAGCAGCAAGGAAGGAAAGGAAGACAATCAGAGCGAGGTCTAATTGCTCAGTTGATGAAGCTGTTTTTTGGCACAATGTGTCTCCCAGAGATAATTGCCGAGAGTCAACTACACCAGCAAGTCAAATATACAGGTACGATATTCGACCACCTCGTATGCTGCCTAAACAAACCGGTCAATAAGCAGTTCTTCAGCGATCACTGGGTTATAAACCAGGCGACTCTGTCTGGGTTCGAAGAAGAGGTAGCCGCTGTGATTCACGATCTGCTGTTGTTGCTGATCTGCCAGCGGTTTGTTGCTGAGCTCGCCGCGGGTCAGCCGAACGCCAGCGTCGAAAAGGAGTGTGTGTGTGTGTGTGTGTCTTCACTCTTGTTTGAGAGATTGTCCTGTGCGGATGTGCTTTCGTGGCGCTCCTGCTATTTGCTTTTTCGTGGTGAGATGATTTTTCACTGTTGTGATCGTGGTTAAGAATTTCGCGGCTAGGTGCTATTTTGTGCCTGGTCCGATCCTTCGTGTGTGTGTGTGGGTGGTGTTCATACACCGGCCGGCGTCTCTGCGCGTGGGCCGTGTGTTTGTATGCGCGTCTGCCCGCCCCACTCTTCCTGCGTGTGAGAGTGCGTGTGTGTGTGTTTGTATGCGCGTCTGCCTGTGATTCGTCTCGATCGGTGATTTTATCGCACTCGTAATGAGTGTAGTAAACAAACCAAGCGGACTGCAGCCTCCCGTGCTGCCTCCCCTCCTGCCGGCACCAGCTGTGGCGTGTGCAAAGCGGCCGTCTCTGTCTCTGCACTGTGCTGCTCAAAATGCAGCAAATATGTGCATGTGAAATGCTCACGTCTTCCAAGATACGTCGTGTTGAATTTCTTCACGACAAGATGCGCTTTCACTTGTGAGAGCTGCATTCTGTCTCGTGACTCGAACACAGCCGATATGCGCGTCTGGCTTGACAGTGTTTTTCACTCGTCACCTTGCGACAAAGCCGATGAACAAGCCAAACAATTGGAAAAGCCAGCTGAGAGTCAGTCTCTGCCAGATCTGACTAAGACTGTCAACGAAATCAAGCAGCAGCTTCAACTGGTCCGCAAGCAAAAACTCTCATCTCCGCTTCTTCCTACGCCGCCATCTCTCATGTCAACTCCTCCATCTCTCCTGCCAACTCCCACATCTCTCCTGCCAACTCCGACATCGTGTGTGGTGCAGCAACCGCGTACATATGCAAAAGCAGTATCCCGCGGGATCATTGTGAAGTCTTCCGATGAAGTCGCGGTGGATTCAAAGCGCGTGTCAGAGGCACTTCAATATGTGCCAGTGCTGGGTATGACGACCACCAAGCGTGGTGCTGTCAAGGTTAAATTGCCAGACAGCAAGACTGTTGGTCACGCCTTGAAGGCCATCAAAGATGTGAGCCACTTGAAAACGGCATGCCTGGCAAAGTTCTGCCCAAGTTGACTATCACATCTGTCAGCTCTGACATTGCCAACGACAACATCACCGATTTTGTCAGCAGAAAAAACAGCCAGGTCAAAGCTGCAATCAACCGCGCAGCTGACTTTCGTGTGCTATTTTCCAAGAATTCATCGGAGCACACCAAAACAGTTGTTGTGGCTGTCTCTCCTACAATCCGTGACATCATCATGAAGTCCGGATTTGTCTATTTGGGTGACCGCAGATGCCTGGTCTACGACCGCTTCTGGGTCAAGCGCTGCATCAAATGTCAGCGACATGGCCACAAGGCTGACAAGCGTAGAGCCCAGGAGGCCACTTGTGGGTGGTGTGCTGGAAAGCACACTACCAAGTCGTGCCCGGCGAAGAATGCCCGCAAGTGTATCAACTGTGCACGTGCGGGTCGTGCTAACGTCGGCCACACGTCATTCGACCCGTCGTGTCCTTGCTTCACGTCATCGAGGATTCATCTGATCAGCCGCACCCAGACCCGCACCCGTCGAGGATTCCAACTCGGAAAACTAGATGTGACCTCCGGCCTGACTGATTGTGCTCAGCAGCCGCCTTCGGAAAGAGATGCTGGATCTTCAGTTCTGCTTCCTTCAATCAGCACTTCATCCGCTGATAAGTGTCTTCCTTCTCTCTCTGATTCATTTTCTATTATTTCTCGTTCTAAATCTAATAATGAAATTGGTTTATTAAAATGTGTTTTCTTGAATTTCAGGTCTATTAGGTCTAAAATATCACTTTTTGCGTCCATCCTTCCTAAGTATGATATTTTTCTGGTTATTGAATCATGGCTCTCTGTTGCTGAAATATCCTCCTTTGACCGCTTCTCTTCCTACTCAGCTTTTCATAATTGTCGCCCTATGAATGTCTCTAATCCTAATAAATGCTCTGGCGGTGGTGTTTCTTTTGTCTATAATTCTAACATCATTAATGCCTATCTATGTAGTGTAGAAATTCCTATTGAGTCATTTCAATACATCTGCTGTAAAGTAATAAGGAAAATACTCTTCCTGTATGTATTGTCAACATTTATCGTCTTAATTCTATCTCTTCTTCGATTTTTCTTGTTGAGTTTTCTTCTCTTCTAGACACACTTCCAATTTTCTCTTCTAGAATAGTGATTTGTGGTGACTTCAACCTTTGGGTTGATGCGCCCCATCTCAAGTCTTTTTCTTCTATGTTTTTACAATTAATTGATTCATTAGGTCTTCGTAATCATATCTGCTGCCCTACTCATGTTCACGGTCACACACTTGATCTCCTCCTTTCTTTTTCCGATTCTACTACTCTTATTAGAGATCTCACTGTTTTTCCTATTGATTCCTTCATTTCTGATCATTCATTAGTTGAATTTTCTGCCCGCCTCCCTATCACTTATAAATCTCCCAAACTTATTAGGTTTTCGGATAATCGTAACGCTGATTTGGACTCTCTTTATGTCAATATGCATTTGTCTTTCGCTACTGAATGTTTCGTTCATATACCACCTAATTCTCTCTTAGGATACTTTAACTCATATCTCGATTCTCTCAAATCAACCTTTATTCCTGTTGAAGTCTTCCGTTCCAGTAATACTCGCTGTCCTTGGTTTAACTCTGATATTCAAAATTCAAAAACCGCCCTTCGTCGTCTTGAGCGTCAATGGCGTCGCCTCAAGACTGACTCTTCGTGGCAATCTTTCTGTTCTGCCAGCCGTCATAATCATCTTCTTTGCGACTGCGCCAAAAAATCTTACTATAATTCTAAAATTTCTTCATGTCTTAACACTAGGAAACTTTGCAAGCTTTTTGACAGATTTTTTTGGGTAATTCCCGTAGTCTTGTTTTCCCTGATTCTGCCTCTAATCCGTTACCTTCTTTATTTAAGAATTTCTTCCAGTCCAAAATCGATAAGATTGGCTGCTTGTTCCCTGCTGCTTAACCATTATCCTCTCCGCGCTTACCCTCCTCTGTTTTTCACTCTTTTACTTTAGTTACCCTTTCTGACTGTAGAACTATTTTAAAACGTGTTCATATTCATTCTTCATCTCTCGACCCCATTGATCTTTCCAGGATTCCTCACTCCATTGAATTACTTCTTCCCTTCTTAGCTAATTTCATCAATGCTTCTTTCACTATTGGATAATTTCTTGCATCTAAAACTGCCACTATTCTCCCTATACTCAAAAAAATCTGATTTAGATACTAATACGCTCTCTAACTATCGACCAATCTCTAGAATTCCTTAGCTGTCTAAGGTTCTTGAAATGGCTGCCTACATACAAATATCTGACTATCTTGAATCTAACCATTTATTCCTTCCTGAGCAGTCCGGCTTCCGTCACTTTCACTCTAGATAAACTTCTCTAATTTTTATTTATGATTCTATTCTCAAATCTACTCTCTCTGGTAAGGATGTTCTACTTATACAACTAGATTTCTTTCTTTCTTTCGCTCTTATCTTTCTGATAGACTTCAGTTTGTTTCTACCTCTGCTGATTCTTGTAGTGAGGCTTGCCCACTAACTTGTGATGTACCTCAAGGCTCTGTCTTAGGCCCTCTCCTCTTCAATATGTACCTTACCTCTGTAGGGAAAGTTTTTCGTCGTCACGATGTGTCCTTCCAAATATTTTCTGACGACATTCAAATCCTTCTCTCGTCTGAGTCTATTTCTCACTCTTCAGTCAGTACTATCCTATCTGATGTAGAAAGATGGGAATTCACTTGTCATCTCAAACTTAATCCTGATATGACTAAGTATATTATCTTTCCATCTTCTAATAGTATTACTTCTCTTAGTATACCTCTATCCTGCTCTGTACGTAGTCTTGGTATCATACTTGATAGCACTCTTTCTTTGGATCCACACATGTCATTAAAGCAAGCAACGCCATGCTCATGTCATGCAGCAGAACAGTCTTGTTCAGGGGTCAAAGTGGAACTACCGATGTTGTGGCTGGCCACGTGCGAAAATATTTTGGTGGACGGCGGCTTCACGGCCCAATCAGCAAAGATGCGTAAGGTGTTGGCCAGACTGCCCGCTTGCCAGTTCAGGATCATCAAAGACATTGCCACATTGAAACCCCTAGTAACTGATTGTTACACGCAGCTGTGCAGCCGACTACGTCAACGCTTACAGCTGTCGGCGGCCTAGCGTTTGAGACGTTTGCTCATTATACCGAGCGAACTTGGCTCACGCATGCCCTCACAGCTGTACAGTGATATCGAGGCGTTGTATCCGAGTGATACAAGACACGACATCATCGTGGAGTTTTTCCTCGCCCGGGTGCCTGAAGAGCTGCGGCTGCTGTGTCGTGAGTGACTGAAGACTATGTCGCTGGTAGAGGTAGCAGTGCACGACGGCGGTACACGTGACAGACCATTGTTCTCATGCGTCCAGTGCGAGTCTCCCACTAATTGGAGGTCCTAGGAGGCCGCCTAGTTTGCCTATACTTGCGACCGGTCCTCGTGGTTTAATATATAGTATAAATGCAACAGAACGTGGGAAAGTGAAGCAAACTCTGTCATCATTTCAACTAAACAAAGCAGGTTGAATGAACAGGTTCACAAATTGTATCCTCCTTACTCTCCGCAGAAAACAAACGCCTTCCATAACAAATTGCCAACCGCTGTTCTGCATAGATAAGTCTGACTATTTGGTATGTGTGGCACACACGTCGTCGCCTAACACACACGCACACACACACAAGTGGGTGTATGTTAAGATGAGGGTCGATTGGTTCGTTACACGCTTGAGCGATCGTTCATGAGCAAAGTGCCACGTCAGCGTATCGACATCTGCACGCCATCATCAACATAATCAGTGAGTTCTGTATCTGCCGCATTTTTCTCAGCCATCCCTTTCTGTTATCGTCGTCAATATCATTTAGATTTATTGAAGAGCATTAACCCATAGTCCATTATCTCCCGTAATTATTTTGAGTACATCAACTTTGGCATTTTCAAGCTGGTATATCAATTAATTTAACATTTTTATCTCTCAAAATATTGCGTTTACATCAAAGAAATATTCCTAATAATTGTATCCTAATGGTTAACTATGTGTTAATAAAGGAAAAACTACAAAAAAGGTAAACCTTGTGATCTCATTTGAGATCACCGAGAGCAAATGGGTTCACCTACCAATTCAAATACTCAACTATTTCCAAGATTCCCTGTTATGACATGCGAATTATGTCAGTGCCAGCGGGAGATACTCGGACTAGAGTATCAACGAGAATTTAATTTGCACTAATTTCCACAAGAATTGTGCAAAGATTAGCGTATCGATAATGTGTGAAGTGTGAAATATGAAATCAAACACAATCAATTAATGAAAACACATTAACACGTCTGCAGGCACACACACACACAGACACACACACACACACACACACATACACGATCAAATACAAACAGATATTCGGCTACGCGAAAATACTCAAACAAACCTGGCGTGAGGTTTGTAGTAGAATAAAGGAACGATGGAGTGACTCAGTAGACTAAAGACTGAAGCCCGCAAGCTGAACAACTTTGTTTCTGTGCGAACAACAGGCCTGAACAAAAAGTCCATACAAACGCAGAGAGTCAACATACAAACACAAAGAGTCAACACACCAAGTTGGCCATGCCCCCAGCTGCTTACTTATGAATACCAAAATAACCGATACGATGAATGCGTAAAAAACTGTGCGAGCGCTGATTGGACAAATTCGCAGAAGTTGATTGAGAACATTTTTCGAGGCACAAAGTTGCACAGGAACATTTTGCTATTGAACAATGACGCCGCCAGGATTTTTTCCGGTGGAGGCTGAGAGGGACCAAGGAAAAATATGCAGGAGCTTGGCGAAACATGAACTGCGTTCCAAACGTTTATGATCAGGATTTGTGGGTGCGTGGCAGATTTTTTGTAGTGATTCAGCCCCTCAAACCCCCCCCCCCTCTGCTATTGAATTATTGTGTGGTGTCTTTTCGATGATCAAGTTGCATGGAGATTGTATTCATGCATCTGAGAGCATGCTTGTGCTCTTATCATTTTCACTCGTACATACATGGCGATACACATATACATAATATACATACAATGTATATTATGGCGATAAATGTCATTTAGGTGGCAATAGTGCTTGAACTGTTCTCATGCCACTGGATTCGCCTGTTATTAATAATAATAATAATAATAATCGTTACTCATATTGCCCAAAAAAATGAACGGGCAGTGATTACTAGATATAAGTAGGTGTTGTGTATGCAAGTGAAATAACCTGGCACTACCTGATTTGCGCGTCTCCTCTTCAATCTGCGTGCACCTTCCCCCATGTAGGGATGAGGAATTGTGGGCAGGGGATATCAGAAGCATAACACACTGTAATACTGACGCTCGCTTGAGTACGATATATATGATGCACCTAGAGATGCAAAAAAACGTTTTTTGGTAGAGTTTTTTTTGCAAAAATCATGTTTTTTATGTTTTTTAGGATGGGCCTCAATTGTCCTCAGATGTTTGATTTTAGTATATAGAAATTAGTTTAATTGATGTTTTGTGCCCTTTTACATGCTTTATCTCAAATATAATTTAATAATAGTATAAAAAGCAAATAGTTATCAATAAATATCCCAAGAAAATGTTTGAAAGCGCATCCCGGCTCGGTGGGTTAGGTTTTTTTCATCGAAAAATAAACAATGTTTTTTTAAGATGGCTTTGATGATGTGGACATTTTAAATAATCAGTCGGCAGAAAAAAATTAATTCATTGAATGATCAAGTGTTTTTTTTAGGGAAACGACGTTTTTTATGAAAAAAACATGAGGTTTTTAAACCGGTTTTATATTCGTTTTATTAATATACAAACTCGGAAAAGTTTGTCAGCAGAACAACACAAGTTAATTGGTTGGTCTAGTGTTTTTTTAAACCAAAGTTTTTTTTAATGAAGCAATGCTTTTTAAAACAGGTTCTATGGAAGATATATTTGATTGATGTACGTTCAAATACTTTTGTATATGAAATAGCCTGGTGGTATAAGCGGCTGGTTTAACCACTTGATTTAAACTGTTTTAAACCATTGTTTTTTCAAAATCGATTTTTTTCAGAGACGGTTTTCGTAGATGTAGAGATTAAAAAAATTGTCAGCAGATCAAGGCAAGTTGAAACAAATTATACCGAGTGATTTTTCATTTGTTACCTGTTTTTTGAGACCGGTTTTAAGGATGATGGTTTCTTTGACGTAATTATTTGTGTTCAAATACCCTATTGTACATTAAATATATTTCGCCAGTCGTTATTTTCCTACACAGAAAAATGCCCGTTTTTCTGGTCAGGATTGCCATTCTGAATAATGTGATAAGCTTATATTTGTAGTCTCATTAGGGACACTGAGTTTGTGTGTATATTTGCAGTTTTTTGTGTATATATTTGCAATGCTTGTACTTTTATACTTGCAAAAATTGATATGTCGAAATAAATTATACTTAAGATGGAATTTTAAGCACCATAGTACCTAAATTTATCATCATTAACGTAGTTTATTTCTGGGGGAAAGGTTTTGTGTAAAAAACCATAAAATGTATGCCATTTGTTTTTTAAATAGTTTCAGGTTTCAACAGAAAAATGCGTTTTTCAAACCCTGCTTTCTTATACAATGATTTACTAATTAATTGAATGCCAAACTATATCGTTCCTAGAAATGCAGCACAGTACCGTGCAAACAATGCTATTAGGACTTTCAGACACATTATAACAATTTTATTGTGCATATCTAAAAACCGTTTTTTGCAAAAAAAACGTTTTTTAATATATAAAACATCGTTTTTTTGGTCCCATCTCTAGGTATATATATCCCACATACCCTTTTATCGTGCATATTTATTGATTATTCAATTTGATAGGGTCACTAATAGAATGAACAACTGTAATAAGACGGTCTTGACGAACGATTCCCTGATATATTTGAAGAACAGAAACGATAAATCGAATAGGAAAAGACATCAAACGCAGCACACAACAATACACGGCATCATGAAGATACACAGAAAACAACACCTGTCGACACCACACGTCCCACAACAACCACACGTCCCTCAACAACTACAACGTATCGCCACGCACATCACACTGCTCTCTTCTTCTCTGCGAGAGCTAATCATGACTCTAATTCAGGCTCGTCATACGATATCTGTCAGTATCAGCTGATGCTGCAACATTACTCTGCAAGCACTCAAGTTGCAAAGCAACCGTTCCCGGAACGCACGCCAACACGCACACATACACATACATACACACACGCGCACGCGACTGTCGCATCAGCACTCCCACTACGCATACCATTCACTCACAATGATTTATATGTTGATAAAAATAATTAATTCAACATCCCAAAATATATAATTTCTCTAATTTAATTTGTTTTGCATGACTTAAAAAACAAAAAAACACGTTTTTATAAAAAAAAACCCATTGGCTTTTTTGGTCGCATCCCTAATGCACCCAATGAGCACAACCCCGAAAGAGCACCTTAGAACTGGCACAAAGACTTTTGCTGTATTGTAGCCTCACCAAATAATAATGTAAGGGAGTCGGTTTGGAACCTGTCGGAACCTAACCACATGGTTATCAATAGAATAAGGAATGCAGAAAATGATATCTGCCTTTCATAAACATGTCACAATTGATAGAGACCACTATTTGTGACAATACACGCTCTTTATATCACCAACGATAGCTTTTCTATGTTCTCATTCAGCATATATCGTTATGGCACGAATATTGCAATACACAAACATTCTCATTCATGCAATAGCCCGTGCTGTGTGCGGTGACCCGGGGCGTTCTTTGCGCTAGATAGTCTTGGCATAATTGTCTTTGATGTTCATGGGCGTAGATCCTGAAGGAAATGGCGGTGAATAAAACCCACGATTTTTTCACACTGAGTCAGCACAATGCTATTATACTGCACGAGAATTCTGTTGGATATTCGTGAAGTACTCTTGTTGAATTGCCTATGGCTTATCTATGCCTGAAACTGACTAAACATAGTGTTGTGCGTCTCCGAGTTGATATAACAATTTCCATAGAATGATGCGTCATCATGTAATTAAATTGGTAAAAAATGGTTGTGAACCACACAAAGCACACACACACACACACACATGACATTGTTGAACAAAATTTAATTGAAATTAGGGCTCACGAACAAGCGTGACAGTATTTTCGATATATTTATAATGCAATTATGAATCAATCGTCCAACTAGTCTGGTGCGCTAAAACTCATTGGTAGCGTAGCAAAAACCACAAAACGACATGCAATGAAACTAGAAAAATAAATAAATACCCTCGTTGAAAACGAGTAGTCACCTATAAAAAGCAAAATAATACCAGACAAGACATGTACGGTAAGACAAGATAAATATAAACTGAACTATCACCCATAAGTCTTCAGCGAAATTCTGTTACCTGAGAATAATTTCTGGTTCTTGTGTCATTCAAACGAATTTAAAAGTTGTGTTCGACACAAAGCTAAGACAACATCACTGACATTCGCAACCGTTAAACGAATAAGCCTGATTTTCACCGAAGCGTAGTGAAACCAGTGAAACCGCCTGTCGAGGAGCACGCCACATCCTCGGGACGAAGTTGCACCTCACCCTCAAGTTGATAGTGTCGCATCGCCTTGTAGACCAGCCACACACCGAGCCGTCTCAGTTGGCCGGGAGTCCAGCGACGAACACGTGCGACCGAGCCGGCTGGTCCCGTCAATCGCCGCAGGGACACGCCGCTGCGCACGTTAGTCAGTCGCTCCCTATCTAGAACAGTCAGCATGAGCGACTCGCGCGCCAACGCTTCTGCAGCGCGTCGATGCTGAAACACGTGCACGGGCACCACGCCACCACCGGCACGCCAAATCTGTCTGATCCGACGCACCTTGGCGCTGGCTGCGGCGTCGCGGCCGTCACACTCGCTGAGTGCCTCCAGCAGATGACAGTAGGAACGCTGCTGCTGACCCTTGCCGACGTAAAAGACGGCTGCCGCGAAGGCAACCAGAGCTCGACCGTCGGCGGTCGTGGACGGAACGCGGCAGGAGAGCGACGGATCGAGCAGCAGATAGTTGAAGCAGCCGCGGCGCCGCAGCTCGCCGTCGCGTGTCGGCGATAAACTTGTGGCGAACTCGGCACACAACTCAACTTCCAGCGGTGCCAGCGACTCGAGCTGTTCTTGTGACCAATCAGCGAACGCCATCACACTCTCCGAAACAGTAAGAGTTGTTTGACCATCGTGGAGTGTGTCATGTACAATTTCAGGTCCCAGCTGAATGGATCTGCCTTTAGGAGTTGTGTCTATAACTGTTGTTGCCACTTGAGTGACTTTTGATGTTAAAGGCGTGGCTTTTGATGTGGGCGCACATTGAGATGTTGGTGTGCCTTTTGATGTTTTTGGAGTGATTTTTGATTTTGCGGGCGAACATCTGGATGTTTTAGGCGTGCCTTTTGGTGTTATAGGCGTGCGTCTTGATGTGGGTGTGATCTTCGCTGTTGTGGGTGTGGCTGAATGAACACTTGACGTCGTTTGGGTAGTGCAGGGCGTAGTTTGGCCCATATGTGCGGCTTTCGACACCATTTCAAGGTTAATTGGATGATTGAGTGTGGTTTTTGACGTGGTTTTATACAGTGTGTCTCTTGTAATTTTTGGTGCGATTTTAGATACACTACGAGTGACTTGTGTATTTCTGGGAACGGATAAGTGGATATCGGAGGTGGTCTGTGTTTTTGTATGTGTCGTTTCTGGATGGCAATACGTAAAAGGTGTGTTCGTGGCTGTGATTCCATACACGCCCGGCTTCAGCTGACGCGAGACGGGATTCGCATCAGCAATGTGGTTCTTGTTTTGACAACCAATATGACCGGAATACGTAAAATGAGTTGTGTCCGGTGAAACCGAGCACGACATTGTTGCGATTTGAGAAACAATGGGCGAGACATACGAGGCATCGAAGATGGATTCAGACACACCCAACCTTGTTTGACACGAAGTGGTATCAATACAGCTCAACATGCTTGACGAACTGTTCCAGGAAGATGCGTCTGTATTGGGTAATACATTCTGATTGTTTATGAGAGCCGATCCACACTTTGATGACGGCTTACGGGCTGCAATGAAATCCATAGCATGAAATCCATGGCTCTGATATTCGGTGCATCCAAGGTGACTTTTCTCACCAGTACTTGTTCGTTGTTGGCAAGCATTGTCGAGAGACAATTCATTCAGCGATGTCAACAGCGGTGATACCTGTGCCGATGTGTGCCTTGGTCTGTCTGTACCCAATGCCGATACAAACGAATCTGTATCGCTGCTGGTAACACGTTTGCATACCGGCTCAGAACCGGAGACGCAGATAGGCGCGGGAGATGCCGGCTCTGTTCCAGTCACGACTGTGTTTCCCACGACATAATGAAACATATCCCCGGTGCTCGACTTATCCGGTGAGACGGTGGAAATTTCCACTGCCGTCCTGGTGCTTGTATCACCGACTGTGGAATTGGCTGCAGCCATTGAATCCACACTGCTCAACTCACTCACCAGCGTCTCTGACCTGTCCGATGTCAACCAACTAGCGTCCATGATTGTGTTTGTCTGGCCAGGCTGACCAGGACGGTGACGCCACCAGGGAGACAAACGAGCAACTGACTCACCCGCGTCTCCTGCTTGTCCTGGATAGATGCCACACATCACTGTGGCATTGCTACTGAGAGACAAACCGTCACCTGCGCCAGAGATTTTAGCCGATCCTAAATGTTCATCGACATCGCAATCAGGATTGGCAAATTCCTCAAAGTCAACATAGCGGATGATTTCAGAAACAAACGGAGCGCGGTCACACTGATAATTTGTAGGCTGTGTCGAAGACTCAATCGTAAGTGGACTGGCATCGTAAATTTCGATGCTAGAATTATGCGAGCGACCAGAATTCTTACGCAGCAAGGTGGAGTGAAGCGTCCTCAGGAAATTATTGTTGCGCTCAGTCATTGTGAGGGCATGCATCGACGAGAATCTTCCGAACAATGCATTATCGCATTATCAACATCACAAAAATCTGTATAAATCGGCAATAAGTAAGCATATAGACGAATGGTGAATCAACGAGGTGGCGTCCCATTAATGCCGAAACAAAATTGAAAAACAATGACTTTTGAAAAATTGAAATAATGATTAATTGAAAATTATCTACTTACTCCAGCTGTTAGCTGCTTGATATTTGTCGGAAGTTTTCATCCTCGTGGTAATATCGACCCACAAACAACAAAACCACGTGCAGTTGGAAACACTTCGATGAGCGATTGTAGAACGAGAAAAATGAGACCACTACAAAACCACATGACTGAGCCACACTAATATATGTCTGACCACCGAACAAAAACAACGCCACGTAGAGACTTCAGCTAAGCAATTCACTAAAACTACAAAAACGTGTATTCTTAACATACGTACGTGAAAGATGGAACAGCGAAGACAAACAGTAGAAACACGTGATAACTCAATAACCCTCACACAAGCAATACCTATAGGAATCAACATCTAACGAATCAACTGCCGCATATGGTCATCTTGACATTACGCGCAGCGATGGACAATTGCGTCGCAGTGATGCCAATTCGCTTTCTGATGCCGCCAAGCTGAACAACGTCATCTGGCAGCCTTCACTGGTGGAGGACGTCGGCGGAAGAGGAAGCTGCCGTAGTTCGAGCACATGCATATGTTGCAACATCCAGCTGTAGGACGGGGAGCCGGTGGGTACGGAGACTTCGACCAGTTGTCTTCCAGTCACCATAAGCAAACGCAACTGGACCTCGTCGAACAGACGAGCCATTCCGCCGCCATCACCGGCCGACACAAGCATCATGTCGGACGCTTCATCATCGCCGTCCTCACAGTCAGGCGACTCAGACTCCTCACCGTCGCACATTCTGCTCCATCGCTGCCACAACCGGTGAGAATCAGGCGACGCAAAAATATCCGACCGATTCGGCAGAGAATCGGAAGAAGACTGCCCCAGAGAACAATCGGCAGTGGCGTCCGACGCAGAGTGAGAATCACACGCCGACTGTGGCGCCAGCAGGTCGCACTTGTTGCCCACCAGTAGCCGATTATCCAGCAACTGTTGCGGCAGTCCCAATTGGCGCAGCGTCAGCTCGACGTGCCGCATTTGTCGGCGCCAGTCAGGCTGGCTCACGTCAACCACGTGTACCAGCAGCTGCGCACAGCTCACCTCTTGCAGCGTGGCGCGGAAGCCGTCCAGCAGCGCAGTGGGCAACTCCAACATGAAGCCGATCGTGTCCAGGTAGACATGCCGCACTTGCTGACTGAACACCTCTGTCTCTTTGTCGCCGCCAACGAGGCCCTGTCGTTGCGAATGATAACGCTGCCGAACGCTGCGATGAGCGGTGACGTCCAGCGTGGCAAACACTTGCCGTCGTCCAACCGCTCGTCGACTGCCAGACAACGCGGCGATCAGCGACGTCTTGCCGGCGTTCGTATAGCCGACCACACCCACCGTCGGCACGTCGGTCGAGCGACGTAGCTGACGCGCCGACGTCTCGTGCCGGCGACAGCGCCGCAGCACCGCATGGAGCCGGACGGCACGTGAGTCGAGGGCGGCCGCCCGTTCTGCCGTGTACTGGCCGGTGACGCGCAGTCGCGTCCGCAGATACGGCAGCTCTGCGAGCGCCACATGCAACCGCGACGCCGAGCTGACGGCATGCCGGCGAAAAATGGCCAACACCAACGAGTAGCGGTCCCACACACGACGGCCGTCGAACGCCGTCTCCAGGTGGCAGCACTGGGCGGCGGCCAGACGCGACACGTTCAGCACTATGTCGGTTGCGGCGAGCCGCCGGGCGGCCGCTGCCGCGTCCGTCAGCTGGCCCGGACCTAGCACGGCGAACATCGTCGACGAGATGACGTTGTAGACCAGCGGCCGACAGCACATATACCACTCGGGCAGCGAGGTGATCAGCGACACGGCCTCGTCCAGCAGACGCCGCCGCCGCAGCTGCCGCAGAGCCGACGAAGTATCCGGCGATACATCATCGCACGACGACGGAGTCCACTTGAGCTGCGGTTGCACCAGCATCACACGTCGCTGCCCGCTGTTGGTGGTGTCCAGCCGCCGAGCGAGAACGTCCAATCCGTCGTCGTCCGTCAGCAGGGCTGTCGATGCGTCAAAATCGTCCCCAACATCTGCCGACGACGGCGGTGCTGAAGTTGACGGATGGTCTTGCGGCTCGGCCGACGATGTTGACTGTGCAGTTTTCGTCTGGCCGCGCCGCCACAGTGTGCGGCGGGTGTTGCACGGAGGTCGGTTGGACAGAGGTCGAACAGAGCGACAGTGTAATACAGAGCGGAGGAGGAATGGTAGAGCAGAACTGGCGCCGGAGACCGACGCGCGACAGAGGTTGTGAGCGGTATAGAGCAGCGCGTGTGAAGACGACGAAGCAAAAAGATGTAGTCGAGATCCGACACCAGCACAGTAATGGATACGACACCACATTTGCCGTACAATCATTACACACGCACGTACACACACATAGAGACACACAGAGTGTGTATGAGCAAGTATCGCAGCCAGCTGTAAAGGAGCAGCAAGCCACACACACACACACAAGCATACACGGACAGACAAACAAACAGTGAAGAACACAGCCGGTGTCAATGAGTCCAGCAACAGTAAGCGATATGTGACGACACAAACCGAGGCAGCTAGTACTGGAAACTGCGCTTGGTCTGAATATCGTCCAGAATCGAGCGTAGCTCTTCCTCTTCGTAGCGACCTTCCAGACTGGGTATCAGCGTGCGCGCCTCCTCCGGATTATCGGGACATAGACTGGCCAGCGTGGCCAGCTCGAATTTGTGCAGCTTTTTCTGCGCCAACAAACTGCGCACGGACGCTATTGTTTCGCGATTCTTGAACTTGGCGAAGCGCTCGGTGTAGGTGAGAGTCTTACTGAACACATCGGACAGTTCCTGTTCGTCTTCGGCACTCTCGTTTTGCGCCTTGCGATGTTCGAGAAGCATATGAACCTCGGACACCATCAAAGTCTCGGCATTGTCGAACTCCTTGGGAAACTGCAGCTCAGAAGTGTCCTCTTCGACCTGATCGACGGGCGCGTGAGACATAGTTCCGGTGCACACGAGTCATACACGACAAACGCTGTGGATGGATCCCACGCACAAGCTCACACACACAGAGACTCAAATGCCACACAGTTGTACAGGCGCAACAAGCTGAGCTCTCGAGCGATTGACCTCTAAGACTAGTCGATTTCGTCGGTCAATGAACAAGACAAAATCCCTTCAAAAATTCTTTTTTGAACGAGCCTCAAGAAGCATGCAAATACTCTGAAATAGTGTGTAAGATAGTGTGTAAGATTCAAACACTGAAAATGCAGGTACAGTTATCAGAAAAGACCAGGTGAGTGATGGAAGAGCATAAAATTGACGAAATACCTTTACACATTGGAAAATTCTCACTTTATACGTATTATTTTTGTTTCGAAGCGGTACTCGTTTTGTTTGATTATTGTTATTGAGCCCATTCTGGTGTGCTGCATGTGTTAAATTACTGCTACGTTGAATATATGACTGATTGCTTAAATGCCTTCGTGATTAGGTGAGCCATTGGATCAGCATACAATGCCAGGAAATAACAATGATTCATGCCTGGTGAAAAATCCGTATCAATTCTTGTGTCGTATACCCATTGTTAGATACAAAATCAAATACCAATCCTCATACACAGTGAAAACAAGCAGTTGGGACATAAAACGACATACCAACAAACGCAAAACGCGCCGTCGCAGACATAGAAAATGCATATACGTCTCGCCGGTAATTAATTGATGGTAAAACAAGTTTGCCCATGATTTGTATGAGCATGCGGAAATTTAACATAATGTATCGAGAAAAACAGTTTTGAGAACGCAAATGGTTAAAAGCAAATATTTATTGTACGTTAAGACCAATCAATAAAAATAATGATGAAAAACACCTATGTTCTAGCGAAAAATGATAACATAAAATTTACAATCGATTTTCCACCTGAAAATTGTTTGTTTGTTTTATAATTTCATGTTCATTTGTAGACATATAAAGTTTATACGGGACGTTTAATCAGTTCTTGACTTCGTCCCGTTAGTTGTACTCTGAATAGGTCGTTTGCGTTCTGGCGTTTGTACGATAAGGCTTTAATCCTGCAGAATATTGTTAATTGTGATACCTGTAATATTTGAACGTAGAGCTTGTTCACTTGTTATTTTTTCTATGATGCTCTGCTCAAGTCTCAGACCGTCGGCGTAGCTATTCTGTGACGATTTTGTACTTGCTTGAATTTATGTGATAGCCTCTTCTTTATTCCACTGCTAGGTAAGGT
This sequence comes from Sacculina carcini, assembly GCA_916048095.2. Classification (NCBI taxonomy): domain Eukaryota; kingdom Metazoa; phylum Arthropoda; class Thecostraca; family Sacculinidae; genus Sacculina; species Sacculina carcini. The sequence continues at coordinate 1,833,653 of OU696572.1, forward strand.
AAATTTTTTTTTTTGGTGCACATTTTTTCTTTTATTTGTATTGAATATGTGTAGCCAGGCTGGTACATATATAAGTTAGTTTGTGCTGGTATAACTTAGTTTGTGTTGGTATAAGTTAGTTTGTGTTGGTATAAGTTAGTTTGTGCTGGTATAAGTTAATCTGTGTTAGTATATGTTTGTTTGTGTTGGTATATAAGTAAATTGGTTTATTTCTATATTTTCACTCATTCACACTTATTATCGGTTGTGATTTGTGTTTCAATTTCGTTTCTGTTTTTTTTTGTACGCTTTATCACGCGCGTATGTCTTAATAGGCGCTATACCAAATACACATTGATTGATTGTTGGTGTATGCAGATTGTTGGTGTATGAAATACCAATTACAATTGTTAATGTTACACGAAGTGCTATATTGCTGTGTGATTCGTATGCGATTACCCACCACAAATCAGGGACCCTAGACGCCCTCCTATGATATGTGTTTGTGTGCAGTGCAGATATGCCTCTGTGGGGCAAATCTCCCAAAAACCCGGCCGATGTGGTCAAAGCCATCAAGGACGGGCTGGCTGTCCTCGAGAAAGGCGACAAGAAGAGCGACAAGGTGTGTGCGTGTGTGTTAAACAGGCGTCCGATATTATCAATATTGTCGATTATAGGCAAATTCAGTGACGTGGGATGAGTGCAAGCACTATTACCTCCATGCGGTGGCCTCTTGTGCCAGGAGATAACCAAAACGATAGTTTGAGAACAACAAGCTCAGCAAGTATGTGAGCCTGTTGTAGATGCACATCTCGAATCAATACTGATAGCTAGACTAATTTACGATTTTTCAAACATTCAAATCTGTCATCATATGGTGTGTGGTTGTTGAAATGTAAATCTTTTTATTTATATTTATTTAATCAATCAATCAAGAGGACGTAATCCCAATTACAGGTTGGGACACACACACGCACATACACACACACATACACATTAAAATGTAAAAAATATGCATAATTGAATATAAAAGACAAAAATATGAAGAAATATATTATATATAATTTTATTTTCATTATTTATCCTCTGCTTGTCTGGCATGTATTCGGTGGCCATTTTATTTAATTTATTTATATGTATTCAATCATTTGGTTGGATTAATTGATTTAATTAGCAAATGAATCACACTTGTTTTGCGTCTGTGCACGCGTGGTTGGTCTCCCGGACAGTCACGGTACATGCTGTGTTGTCATGCGTGTGTCGGTTTATCGGGGGCGCGCGCGTGTCTTGTCTGTCCAACATTTTCTAGATAGTTTATCTGTGTTGATTGCAAGCTCTGATTAGCAGCGTTTTGTACACAAACCACTGATACGCGTGATAACTACAAGCGTTGCTTGGCTGGCTGGCTGTGTTTGTGGCTGACTTCTCGCCCACTAATTTCCGCACAAACAAGTGAACAAATCATCGCCCCCGTCTTTCACAGATTATACTTGTGTTTAAACATATGGTTTAACAATTTATTCCTAGCAACAATCAACTATTGTCCTGTTTGGAAAGCTATATTTTTTCGCACATGCATCTTGATTCTGCGTTTTTCACGAGACCGAAACTATTATAGCTATTTGATTTTTGTGTGTGTATGTGTGTGTGTGTGTATGTTCAGTTCAGTCCATTGCTTTATTGTCCTTTTTACAAAAGACTTTTCAGTACAATTACAGTTACAAATATATATTATAATTACACATACACTCTCACTCTCATAATCAATACGATTCTGCTTTTCATTGACATATTATATTCTCATTACACATATATGTGCATGTGAATGGAAAACAAGAAATAAACACATATATTTGCGCTCAGACTAATAGTATGCTTGATATATCGTACGTAACGTAATCGTACATCGCATATCACACTACGTACCAATACGCTACCGTGCAAACGCAACGTTTTCAAACCAATTAATATTACAAAAGTCAAACACACACTTTAAAAGCGGCGAAGGCATTGCTGGTGCGACGCTCAGGTAACCATCAGATTGAGGTCTGTGTATGTCTCTCTCTGTGTGTGTGGCTCTGTGTGTATGTGTGTGTATCTCTGTCTATGTGTGTCTGTCTATATCTGTGTGTGTATCTCTGTCTGTGTGTGTTTGTGTGTCTCTCTCTCTCTCTGTTTGTGTGTGTGTGTGTGTGTGTGTCTATATCTGTGTGTGTCTCTGTCTGTGTGTATATGTGTCTCTCTGTCCGTGTGTATGTCTGTCGGTCCGTGTATCTGTGTATTTGTGTGTGTCTGTCTATCTGTGTGTGTGTGTGTGTCTCTCTCTCTATTGATCTGTGTGTGTGTTTTTTTTGACACAAACAAATATATTTACAAACATGTGCACAAATTAAAAACACTACAATGCAATGGAGGCGGCGTTGCCACGAATGACGGCCAGGCTTATTCGCTGCCGAAGCCAGGCCGTGTGTAGATGTGTGAGTGTGTGTGTGTCTTTCTCTGTCTGTATGTGTGTCTGTCTATCTGTGTGTGTATGTGTGTATCTGTCTTTATTATTATTATTATTATTATTAATTACAGGCAAATCCAGTAGCATGGGAAGAGTGCAAGCACTATTACCACCCTAAGGTGGCCCCATGTACCGGAAGCGCCCAAAAGATTCAGAGAGAAAGAGAGTTCGAAAAGAAAAAAGTCTAGAAAGAGAGTTAGAAAGAAAATAATAAATAAATAGCAATAAATAATAAACCATCATCCGATAACAATCCATAATGTCACTCCGCCCACGTTCCTCAATAAATAATAACAATACACAATAAATATGTGATTCAGTAAATAACAGCCATCAATAAATAAGAATAAATATTAATAAATAAGTAATAAATAACAATCAAGAACAATGAATATGCTTCAATAAGAAACATCCAACAATAAATATAAGTATGATTCAATAAGTAACAACAACACAAATAAATATGATTCAATAAACAACAACACCAATAAATATGATTCAATAAACAACAACAATAAATATGATTAAATAAACAGCAACAACAATAAATATCATTCAATAAACAGTATGTCTGTATGTGTTTGTGTCTATGTGTATGTGTGTGTATGACCAATCGGCAGGCTCTGGAGGAGGTGACCAAGAATCTCGGCCACGCCAAGGGCATGTTGTTCGGCTCGAGCGATCACCATCATCATCACCATCACCAGCAGCAGAGCGCCGGCGGTGTGTCGGACCTGGGTGCCGGTGGTGGTGTTGGAGGAGGTGGAGGACAATCAGACTATCAACTGGCCAATCTGGCGCAGGAGATGTACAACACCAATCTGCTACTGGCACTCATTGTTAACCTGGCCAAAATTGACTTCGAGGTAGCGTCTATATCTCTATCGTCTCTCTCTCCCTGTGTGCGTGTATGCCTGTGTGTGTGTGTGTGTGTGTGTGTATATATGTATGTGTGTTTGTTTGCGTCTCTCTCTCTCTGTATGTGTGTATGCCTGTGTGTATGCGTGTATGCTTGTGTGTGTGTGTGTGTGTGTGTGTGTGTGTGTGTGTGTGTGTGTGTGTATGTCTGTGTGTGTGTGTATGAGTGTCTCTTTGTGTGTGTCTCTCTGTGTGTGTATGCGTGTATGCTTGTGTGTGTGTGTATGAGTGTCTCTCTGTGTGTGTGTGTGTGTGTTTACCCTTGCCAGTGGTTCTCAACCCTTTTCAGTGTTGGCATGATTATCAAATAAGCAGTCATTTCTCACACGCCGTGAATTCTTGATAGCGATATGAAAAATATATAAATACAAACGGTGTAATTATTTTTATATTTAATATTCCTACGAGTTCCTTCAAGGTTTTTCCTAGGAAAAAGTATATAGCATAAGTACAACATATTTTCTTTAATTTTTCAGAGCAATCCTCGTATCCCTTATGTACTAGGCTCGCATCCCCTTGGGTAGTACCCATGGTTAGGAACCTCTGGCCTATGCTCACCTATGTGCGTGTGTGTGTGTGTGCTGCGCCCTAGAGACCCTCTAGGTGTAGGACGCTATATATAGATCTACCTAATGTATTGTAAATTGTGTGTGTGTGAGTGTGTGTATATATATGTTTGTATGTGCATGTATGTGTTGTTGTGATGTCAGGGCAAGAAGGACGTAACACAAGTGTTCAACAATATACTGCGTCGTCAAATTGGCACGCGATGTCCCACCGTCGAACATATCTGTACTCGCACACAGATTCTCTTCACACTGATGAAAGGGTACGTCGGTCTGTGTGTGTATGTGTTCTATCAATACGGCTTTCTCTCTTGGTGAATTCCTTGCGTCTAAAAGCGCCAGTGCTCTCCCTATTTTGAAAAAACCTAACCTTGATCCCAATAGTTTGTCTAACTATCGTCCCATCTCTAGAATTCCTTGGCTATCCAAATCTCTCGAAATGGCCGCTTATGGCCAGATTTCGGATTACCTTGAATGCCATGATCTATTTCTCCCTGAACAATCAGCCTTCCGTAGTTTTCACTCAACAGAAACCTCGCTTCTCTTCCTCTTTGACTCTATTCTTAAGTCTACTCTTGCTTATAAGGATGTTCTTCTCATTCAACTGGACTTCTCTGCGGCTTTTGACAATGTTGATCATATAATTCTACTCAACACTCTGTCGAACCTAGGTATTAGTGGCACTGCACTATCATTCTTCCGCTCTCATCTTCTTTCACGATATCAGCTTGTTTGTACCAGTGATTCTTGTAGTGGGTCTTTCCCACTCTCATACGGTGTCCCACAGGGATCTGTCCTAGGCCCTCTCCTCTTCAATATTTACTTAACCTCCATTGGTGAAATCCTTCATCGTCACGATGTCACTTTCCAAGTATTCGCGGATAAAATCCAAATTATTCTCTCATCCGATACTATTTCCCAATCTTCTGTTTTTTCTCTCTTGGATGACATTGAAACTTGGTCTTTTTCCCACCATCTCAAGCTAAATCCTGATGAGACAAAATATATAATTTTTCAATCTTCTAGAAGTTTAACTTCTCTATCTGTTCCTCTCTCTGACTCTGTTCGTAGCTTAGGTGTTTTACTCGATTATTTTCTTTCTTTTGAAATATACATCTCTGATATCACTAGGGTATGTAACTTTCACATTAGGCGAATCTATTCTATCCGTAGATATTTAACTGTCTCTGCTGCTTTCAAACTAGCTAATTCTTTCATTCTCAGTAGAGTACAATATTGTTGCTCGCTTTTTATTTCTCTGAACCACCGCCAGCTTCGCAAACTTCAATCTGTTATTAATAAAACCTGTCGTCTAATTTACAATCTCCCTGCTGGCTCTCATGTCTCTCCCTTTCTTCAAAAATTAGGTCTTCTTCCTTTCCTTCTGTCTTTAAAAAAATCTACTCGTACACTTAGGACATGATGATTCTCGCCTCCTACTGGAACCTGCTTTTCCCTCTAGGCATTCTCACTATTATCGCTGTATCTCTATATTAGGACCCCGTATTTACAATACGCTCTCCTCATCACTATGCTCTATCAATTCTATATCTCTTTTAAAAAAACAGACAAAGAAATTTTTCTTGTTGAAGTCTTATTATATATTGAATAACATTGTCTATACTGGCGATGAATATAAGGTGTAATTTCCTTTTTGCTCTCTCCCTCTTTGTCCGTCTTTTACGTTGTGAATGTGGGTGTGTGTAGGTATGTGCAGCGCCTTAGAGACCTTCTAGGTGTAGGGCGCTATACAAATCTCCACATATTGTATTGTATTGTGTGATTGTGTGTGTGTGCAGCGCCCTAGAGACCCTCCAGTTGTAAGTCGCTATATATACATCTATTTAATATAATACGTTTATTCAAATTCTCTCGGCTTTCATTCCACCTGATATCTGCCATTTTTATTGCAGCTACGAGCAACAAGACATTGCACTGCACTGTGGCTCAATGTTGCGTGAATGTGTGCGCTACGAACCTCTGGCCAAAATTATGCTGCACTCGGAACAATTCTACAATTTCTTCACCTATGTGGAAGTGTCCACCTTCGATATTGCTTCCGACGCATTCTCCACATTCAAGGTATGTTTGTGTGTCATTGTGTGTGTGTGTGTTTATGTATGTATCAGTGTGTGTTCAAGTTCAGATATGTATTGTCAAACAACCATATAAACACATTAAAAATATCAGCTTAACAGATTGGCAGTGCCTTATGAGATATACGTATCTAGATATCTCGCTATCTATCTAAATAAATCTGTGCGTGTACCTATGTATATATATATATATGTGTGTGTGTGTGCATGTTTGATTATGGTTTCCGTTTAAGTGGCGCAATTTATGCATATATCTTTGTGTGTGTATATGTATCTGCGTGTGTGTGTCCGTGTGTATGTATCTGTGTGTGTGTTGCCGTGTATCTCTGTGTTTGTTCCTCTGTATGTGTGTGTATATATCTGTGTGTATGTTTATACGTTTATTTGTCAACACATCATATATACAGGCAATTCACATGATAACGAAATGTGTGTGTGTGTGTATCTAGGAACTACTAACACGCCACAAGGCCATGTGCGCGCAGTTTCTGGAAGTCAACTATGAACGCGTTTTCGACACGCACTACAAAAGCCTGCTACACTCGGACAACTATGTGACTCGCCGTCAGTCACTGAAGCTGCTCGGCGAGCTGCTGCTCGACCGCCACAACTTCAGTGTCATGACCACCTACATTGCCAGTCCCGACAATCTCAAGCTGATGATGAACATGCTGCGCGAACGCTCGCGCAATATTCAATTCGAGGCCTTTCATGTGTTCAAGGTGCACTATGTGTGTGTGTGTGTGTGTGTGGTTTTTTTTGTGCGTCTATGTGAGTGCATCTGTGTGTGTGTGTGTGTGTGTATTTACATGTGTGTATGTGTGTGTTTGCGTGTTTTGGATATGTGTTTTAGGTGTGTGTGTGTTTGTGTTTTTGGGTGTATTGTGTGTTTGTTTGCGTATGCATGTGTGTGCTGGTTTGTTTCTGTGTGTATGTGTGTGTTTGTTTGCGTATATGTGTGTTTGTTTGTGTGCGTATGCATGTGTGTGTGTGTGTTTGTGTGCGTATGCATGTGTGTGTGTGTTGGTTTGTTTATATGCGTGTGTGTGTTTTTTGTCTGTGTATACATGTGTGTGTGTGTGTTGGTTTGTTTATATGCGCGCGTGTGTGTGTGTGTATTTGTCTGTATATACATATGTGTGTGTGTGCGTATGTGTATGCGTGTGTGTGTGTGTGCAGGTGTTTGTTGCCAATCCCAACAAGCCGAAGCCAATAGTTGACATTCTGTTGCGCAATCACGACCGTCTGGTTGAGTTTCTCACTTGTTTCCACACCGACCGCAGCGAAGATGAACAGTTCAACGACGAGAAGGCCTATCTGATCAAACAGATCAAAGAGCTCAAAACCAGCACCGCTGCGTCAGCTCAACAACAAAATACAACAACAACGACAACAGCGTCAACAACAGCGCCTGCGACAGCGTCAAATCATTGAGAGCGTATGGGCGCTGGACTGTGGCTTTGACTATATATATATAATGCTTGGGTTTATATAGGAAGCCCTAGCGCCGTACACACACACATACGCACCCGTACAACGAAGTGAATTGAATTAACAGTCTAATGTACCTAATTTATCCGACATGCAGGCAGATGAATATGATTTCTCGGCAGTTATGCAGATGTGCATTGCATTATTGGGCGTGTTTTGTTGCATTCACTTTGTCTAGGTTGCTTTTGCTTGTCTGGGCTTATTTTTGTCACCAGAGTTGCCACATATACATAGCTTGTACGCGGTGTAGCTTGGTTGTTTACGAAATGGGTTCATACAATGGGTGCGTGCTTGTGATATGAGAAAAATCAATTGTATATTCTGTTTGGTTGGTTTTGCTCAGAGTCTAGGCTATTTGGTTGTTTTTTGTGTGATGATGCGAGCGGATCTGCATGTTCCCAGTAAGATTACATCTCTCTCTCTCTGTGTGTGTTTTGGGCTGAAAATGTCGTGTTCTACTTAGTTCTGGGGGTTTGTTTTGTGTTGACAATGTGTTTTTTTTCACGAGGAAAGCGCTACACGTGCTTTGCTCATGTTTTACGTTTCGCTGGGCAACTATTCTCGTGTGCGTGCGTGTGCCTATTTTTCTATGCATGCGTGTGTGTTTGTATGTTTCTGTCGCATTGCTTGCTATCATGTGCCTTTAATCTTGATTGAAGTTGCGCACTATGAGTGTGATTGGTGATTGTGTGAGTATGATTGGATTGGTCACTGTGTGAGCGTGAGTGTGATTAATACGTGATGATTGAGAGTGTGCACTGGCATGATCGCCACACTGATTGGTTGTTCATTTTGCCGCCAGGTGGCACGTCAGTGTTATGAAGTAGTGAAACTTATAAAGTGTGTATGTATGCGCGCGTGCGTGTTTAATCTCTCTTGTGTTCGCTCTGCCATGGATTAAATTATGGGATTTTCCCGGGCGCTGGTTAGCAAATGTGTACGTGTGTGATTTTTGTTGCTTTGCGTGTTGAGACTGGATACGGGGACGTATTTCTGTTTTAAAGTTTGTTTTGGGAATTTGCATTCTCTGAGAGATTTTTGTCCATTGCGCTTTCCTGGTTCCGCTTCTCTAATGTGTTTACTTGTTCTCAGTGCATAAATACATCTCGAACCAACGGCGCTGTGTTCAATTTTCTATCTCGATTAATATGTGCCTCTAGCTTGGGCGCCTCTAGCAGGGTGTACACACACATGGTCAAGATATTTTGGGGAGGGCTCAAGAGGGGCTTGACATATTTTTTGGAGGGATCTCCAGCCCTTCCGAGTCCCACCCTTAGCGCCGTCACTGCAACCAACCAAAGCTCATAACAGATTCACGATGAACATGAACAAATCAACATCCCCACGCTTTCATCAGACGCCGCCTGGCACTCACTGCAGCATCTCTGACGCAATTGATGGCTTCATCATCTGAATGCAACTGGACCTCGTCTGTGTCGTCGTCCTCTTCCTCCCACAAATCGTCATTCTGCTGGAAGACGTTGTGTAGGACACAGGCTGCCACTACTCTATCTGTGATATCAGGAATGGTCGACTTTTTCACGCATTGCAACATTCTAAATCTGCTCTTCACAACACCAAACGCCCTCTGTATCACAATTGCGCAGCTCGAATGCAGAAAGTTGAACTTGCGTTCGCTTGCTGTCAGCTGACCATCATCATTGAAAGGTGTTATCAGATGTTTTGACATAGGATAGGCGGATTCTCCTAGAATAACATTTTTTCGGTCACAAACGCTGGTCAACGTCGATTTCAGTTTACTTTTGTGGAAAGCCATTGTTCCATGCATCGACCCAGGATATCCGCACTCCAAGTCGGTGAAGATCAGGCGACGATCACAAACAGCTTGGAGAATTATGCTGTGGAATCCCTTGTGATTCACATAATCCTCCGGGCGGTGGACTGGAGCACTGATAGGAATATGCGAACCACTAATGGCACCAAGAATCCTCACGCTGCCAGCCTCAAAAAGCGGCGAAACAGAACTGAAACTCACGTATTTCGGCATGAGAAGGTCAACAATGGCATTGCACACCCTCCTGTTTGTGCTTATCACTGTTGATGTGGATATATCAAACCTATTGCCAACACTTCTGATGGACTCCTGATTGCCGATAGTCCATAGATAAATCAACACCGATTTTTGGACGCCAATTTCTGGTCGTCCACCTCGCTGATGGTGACTCCATCTCGAATGAATTTCCGAACATACGCGCTCAACACACAATCTTGAACAGCGAAAGTGTGAACGAAACTCCTCAGCGGAATACATGGGCATCACCGATTCAGCGTGACTGTGTGCGCCATTGTGAGAAGTATCATCTGACCTGCAAAAATACCATAACTTTGATTACTTTGGCATTATTGCATTGATTATTTATCGCTTAATATAAACCGTACCTTACACAAGTCACTAGGTGCGTTGTTGATTGACAAATAAAATACAGGTTTTGAGCCTTATCCTGTGGCATATACCTCCAAAGAAAAATTGTATAATAATTTCATGACGATGTCACCATGAATTGTGTGTGCTTATACGCGAATGCAATACTCGATAGCACAAAACCTACAAGTGTTGTTTATATACGTACAAATATGCGTAGTAATCTTCCTCATCTGACGAAGATAATAATTCGCTGAGAATTACAGCAACGCTCATATCCATTTCGAAATATCCACGAAAAAAAAGTAACGCCAACACAAACAAGAGCGCGGGAAGCCAGACCACAATTGACTATCAAGCAAACATAAATGTCGCACTTCTGAAAATGTTCGATTCACTGCGGTAGTGCACACTTCTAAAGTGTTGAATCGAACATATCCAAGAAATATAAACGAAATTTATAGAAATAATAATTTACCTACGAGCAATAGGACCGACTTTAGATAATTGAAGGCCTTAGGCAAAATGAATTTGACGTACCCAGATGCAATAAGGAATTTAGAAATGAATACCGAACGATAGAATTGTGCCATATATTTATAGTATTTATGTAAATATATAAAATCATTCATATAAATATATTAATGTAAATATATATGGGTCAAGCTAAAACTAAAGTTAACATAACCATATGCATGTAAATGTCAAAAATATTCATACATACATAATTATTCATGCACACGTATATCAGATAGCTCATACTCAAGCACTCCGATACACACACACACACAAACACACACACACACATACACACATGCACACACATACCATGTGAGTATGTGAAGCATATGAGCGAGAGTTCAAGGTCAAGGTCGTTTTTTGCACAGTTGCGTTGCAATATAAACAATGCCACTGCACATTCATGCACACACACACACACGCACATACATACACACATACAGATTGAGGCCTGCGATCAATATATTAAGTGCGTGTAAATGGGTTGGTATGGATGTTTTTGCGCTTGTACGGCAATGTGTGTGTGTGTGTGTGTGTTTGTGTTTGTGTATGTGTTTGCGTGGGCTGATTCGTGGAACCGTGTGTTGAGTCGATGACCGCATTTGATAGGAGACGTAGGTCGTGTGAAATTGGCCGAACGTACAAAATTCCCTCAACGCAACGAAGCTTACGCTTTGGCTCAGCGAATAAGGGCATGTACACACACACCCATACACCCACACACACACACACACACACACATACACGTGCGTGTAGGGTCATCGATCTGTAAGGCAAGGTCACTGGGTGTATGCTTGCAATATTGCATCGGCTTCTCAGAACCCCCTAGTTCTGTTTGATCGAACTCATACATAAATGTTCGGCCTGCTAAGCAGATTGCAGATTGG